>PVKM010041628.1:0-13063 GCA_004027735.1 Carollia perspicillata
TTTTTAGATAGATATAAGTAGATAATTCTTTTTACTTTTGAAATATATCAGAAAAACAGAAACATACAAAAATATTAAAACAGACACCATTGTTTTTTTCACGCCATACGTTGTTTCTGGAGCATATTTTTAAGTAGTTCTTTCAGCAGTACTCTATAAGCAATAAACTCAGGGTTTTTTTTCGGAAAATGTCTATATTTTACCCTCACCCTTGAATGATAATTTAGCGAGCTTTAGAACTATCTTATGTTCTGTATTCTTGCTCAGCACATGGCTGTGTTACTCCATTGTCATCTGGCCTCTCCATGGCTGTTAAGAAGTTCCAGTCTAAATGTTCCTTTTTAGATAAATTCTCTCTCACCTTGGCTTTCTTTTAAGAGCTTCTTTTCCTTAGTATTGTTTCACATTTCCACCCCGATGCATCTAGGTGTGGATTTGACTTTATCCTTTTTTGAGACTTATTGTACTTCTTATCTCTGAAGAATTATGCCATCAACTATGGAAGTTCACAGTCATTTTTTTTAATGTTTACTTTTAAAAAAACAACAACTTTTTCTTCACCCCCTTTCCTTTTTCTGTTAGGTATTGTTTAGTCATCTTATTTTTTTTTCTTTTGCTTTTTATGTGTATTTCATAGCTTCAGTTTCTTTACCTCTATGTTAATTCTCAGATCTTCTATTTTGTTGATATTTTCTTTATCTTTATCTAACCTATTTTTTTTATTTGTTCAATGAGTTTTTAATATAAATGCTTTTTACAACTTTAAAAAAAAGATTTTATTTATTTTTTTAGAAAGAGGGGGAGGGAGGGAGAAAAAGAGGGAGAGAAACATTGATCAATTGCTGCTCACATGCCCTGCAACCAGAGGCTAGGCCTGCAACCCAGGCATGTGCCCTGACCAGGAATCGAACCAGTGACCTTCCGGTTCTCAGGCCAGTGCTCAACATACTAAGCTATAGCAGCCAGGGCTACAGATTTTTAAAATTCTATTTTTATTGTGCTTTTATTTTCTTATACTTCCGATTCCTTCTTTTATGCCCTTAATCATTTAAGTTCACTTATTTAAAAGTCTCTAGGCAAGTGTTCTGTCATCAAGAGTATTTGAACCTCCAGTTCTATTAGCTGGGGTCATCTTATTCCCACTTATGTTGGATTTTTTATCACCTGTGTTCCATAACTTTTTACTGTGAAGTCATCTGTTATTAGACTTGTTTTTCTGTAAGAATTTCCTGTAGCCTTGAATGTGAGAACATACCTCCAGACAGATGTTTAAGGGAGTAGGAGGTAATTTGCTTTTCATTTGCTTTTGGAGGTACCACATAGGCATCACTGTGGCTTTGGGATTTCTGGGCCATGGGGACTGCATCTATTTGAATCACTAGTTAGCCAGGAGCTCAGGCCAGGAGTTTCCACTTCCTGGAGTGCTTTTATTCACTCACAGCTGAGGCATAGCTCCATGAGCTTCCCTACAGTCTCCCTGGTCTACTGGGCAAAATGTTTTCTAGTCTTAACTTTCACCGGTACCTTTAAGAGTCTGCCCTTCATGCAGACACCCTAGTTTCTTGTGCCAGCCATAATCTTGTTTCTGCTCCTGCGTGGCTATTAAAACCCAAACTAAGGCAATACCAGATCCACTTTCACTCCCTCCCCACACTGGCTGCATGCAGCAACGGCACATAAGCTCCCATTGTTCGGTTTTAATTTTTTCTTTACTTTTGGCACCCAGGTAATTCTCATTCTTCCTTGAAAAGTAAAGCAGACATAAAAGAACTTCCATAAATTTGTATTCCACATCTAGTCCCCTACCAGCAGCTGCCCTCCACCTTCCCTCCTATTATTACAGATGAACTATCTGTGCCTGTGAGGCCAATCCCTGCACTTGATCACTGGCTCCTATTCGCTCGCCTATTCAAGGACAGCACTCCAGTAACACTCCTCTATCTCCTGCACTAATTCTCCTCAATTTCCTAGACCTCTCCCATCAGCTTAGATATACTCATCACTTCTACCTTACGAAAATTCTCTGTCTTCTTATCTATCTAGTGCCCCACTTCTCTGTTTTCTGTACAGAAAAATTCCCAGAGTTTCTGCCTCCAAATCTTCCTCTCCCTTTCTTTCTTAGACACATTTCAGTCAACTCTCTCTCAATTCATGTTCCCACCATTCGATTCACACTTATTTTTTCATGTTGTCTCATTGCTGGTCTCTTTGCCTTTGGGCGTCTTCCTCCTAAGTTTCTTCTATCCACTGCAGCTGGATTTGTGCTAACAGTATGCTGACTCCTTCAACTAACATATAAGAACTGATTCTACACCAGGCACTGCTCTCCAGAAAGCTTATGATCAAGCACAAGAGCATACCAGGGCACATATAAAGACTACAGATGCTTCTGTAAAACTGTACAGAGTACCAGGGGACCCAAGGGAAAAATGAAAATTCTACCAGCAAATAGGGGAGCAATTGTGGAAATCACTCAAAATCCATCCACAGCTCCTCCACACTCACAGAATGGAGATCTTCCACAACATGCCCCTAGTCACCTTTTCTGCCATATTAACCCTTCATATAGGCTACATTCTAGCCACAGGACTGTTTGCATACATACTCTGAGCCTTCCCTTCTTCCTGCCTTTGCTCATGCTGGTCCTTCTGCCTGGAATGCCATGGCCCAACCTGACAAGTTTAAACCCTACTCCTTATGTAAAACACTTATCACAGTGCCCTTCACAATACCAATGTG
Source organism: Carollia perspicillata (assembly GCA_004027735.1). NCBI lineage: Eukaryota > Metazoa > Chordata > Mammalia > Chiroptera > Phyllostomidae > Carollia > Carollia perspicillata. Next base: position 2,740 of record PVKM010041628.1, read on the forward strand.
AAACAGTGTCAACTGTTTGGAACAACAGAAGCAGTCAATGATTGTGTTTTTCTGACACAGAATTCCTCAACCAAGGCTGTTACACTCTCTGTATAACTCTGGCCAAGTTTCTTAGCCTCTGGAACAGTTTTTCTCTGCTGAAGGTGGGGTCATGCCATCTCCCAGGGCTTAGGGTTAAGGAAACTCCTACACAAACCTTTAAATGTTAGTTCCCTGGCACTGAGAGATGGAAAATTGTCTTGGCCAGGGAAGTGGTAAATTATCTATTCCACCCCTTTCATTAACATTAACTAAATTGCCAGAGACAAAAAACACACCCTTGTTCCTTCTCATCCTAAAGGTCTCGGCTGCAATGTCACTTAATCAGGAAGGTCTGTCTTAGCCACTCAGGCCAGAGTAGGTGGTGCCCCGGGTTACTATTCAGCACATTTCCTGTTATTTCCTTTACAGTACTAATCAGGAAGCAAAACTATTTAATTAATTATTTGTCAGAAGGTCTCTTATCCATGTCCTGCCCCTCTCAACACACACCCACTCCCTGAAGTCAGAGCCCCTCTGGCTTTTCTCCCTGTGGGTCCAGTGTCCCTAAATTTGTAAAATCTTGTTTCTTTCTTGTTTTTTAAAGATTTAAATTTTTTAAATTGATTTTTAAGGAAAGAAAAGGAGAGAGAGAACATTGATGATTTGTTGTTCCACTTATTTGTACACTCATTGGTTGCTTCTTGAATGTGTCCTGACTGGGGATCAAACCCACAGCCTTGGTGTGTTGGGACAACAGCCTAATCAACTGAACTACCCAGACAGGGCTTAAGTCTAGTTTCTTCAAGTTATGGGCCATGAATTTGAAAACTCTTTCTCTCCTATTTAAGGGTTCTCAAATAAATTATTTTTGGGTTTGTTCCTTTCTGTTGCTGTTTGCTTATTTACAGAGGGAAAGGGAAATATATTTTAATTGTTTTAGCTTACAGAACCCATTAATATAAACTCACAGAAATAGTGAGTTTTAATACCTGAAACTCTGTGAATAATTACTGGGTGGAGCTAGCCTCACAGGCAATTTTCTACTTTCCCCAAGAAATAAAACCCCCAAAATGTGTTATATGGCAGCTTATTTCCTTCCTGAGGCAAAAAATAGAAGCAACCTATGAATTAACATCAATCATCTCCCTGCATCATGGATTGTCCTCGAGATTAGCCTCCATGTGCTTGGAGATACACCAAATGTTAGGTTTAACACCTACGCATGTGGGGGGGAAATGCGCATGCACACAAATTATAATTTACAGCACCAACAGCAACCTGTGTACTGGGGAAAAAAAAAGAAAGAGCATTTAAACGTACTGGAGGGTAGTCACATCAACAGAATTAGGAATCAGCTGCACACTAATTTGGGAGAATTTCCTCATTTTCCTATTGACCTTGGCCCAGTAAAATGAATGGATTCCACTGGGATGTTGTCTGGTGTCAGCCTTGCCATTTTGAGGCAAATTCAGTGGTCAGCTCATGGTCTAGTTCCTGTTATTAGTCAGAACCCACAAGAACAAGGATGGCCTTCCAGAACGAAATACTTTTTGCAGAGGGAAAGCCGTACCACTTCTCCTGACAGGCAGAGTGGAGGCAGTGACCTCTAGCATCCTTACAGAAATAGAAAGGGCACAGGAAGGCCTAGTCATTCCAGGTTGGGCTTTCAGGAGGCCCCTCTGGTCCCAGATAGTTTCTCAGAAGTACTGACAATGGAAAGCCATTCATTAACAGTGTCATTTTTATGGCATTTGTCCCTTCAGAAGTATCCACGAGACATGTCCAGGGTACCAGCAGCTATTCTGGCCCCTTGCAAGAGCCAGAGCCAAGACTATCCAGGGCCCTTTCTCTATTACAATATTCTGTGACCTTGAAGAGGGCTGTACAACTCCTCCAATGAATCCACATCTCTCCTTAGTTGTGGATAGACTCATTGGTTTAGGATCCATATCTTATAGGTTGCCAAAAAAGAGATTGGTATTGTATTATTTTTAATAATTTACAGGTGTTCACTGTGTGCAGGAAACTGTGCTAAACCCTATATATACATTTGCACATTTAATGTCCACAAACATTCCCATCTCAGATGAAAAACCTGAACCTTTGCAAGCTTAAATAAATTGCCTAGATTTCATGTAAGAGTACTCAATGCTAAGTCGGCTTGTCGCCCAAACCAAACTTTTAGTCATGATGCTAAACTAACTACCAATAGACAGATGCTCTGTGACATGTTGTTACTAGACTAAGATTCAGCCAGGAGGAGAGAAGGCGTTGGAATTGCCTTTTTAAAGAGACCAAAGTAGAAAATGTTTCCAAAGAGCAGACCTCTGCTCCCCAAAGCAGTCCAGGACCAACAGCATCACATTCCTCATGCAGAACTTCTGGTCCAGCCCAGACCCTCTGACTCAGAGTCCGCATGTTAACCGGATCCTGGGAGAGGAATACACACAAAGCGTGTAAAGACCAAGAAGCACTCATCGATTTTGTAGATCCTCTAAGTATACTTTGTAGAAAAATAAGTCTTTAACTATCATGGCAGAGGGAAAATGTGAGCTCATGGAAGACAAGGGTGGTGACTTACTCATTTTTTAACCACTGTTGCCTACAGGAAAGTAAGCATAGGACATAGTTCCCGAGTGAGTGAGTGGATAAAGTGAGGGACTAAGGCCCTTTGTGCAGACACTGCTCTGTGCAGACACTGCTCTGTGCCACACAGACCCCCTTTATTCATTCCTCCCAACGTCCTACTCACCACATCACATGATGAGGATATTAGGTTTACGTTTGAGTCCTGGCCCTACCTCTTCCAATATTGGGCAGGTTGCCACTGCTTTGTGCCCAAGTTTTTCCAATTGGAAGTAAAATATAACAAAAACAAGATACGATCAATCTGTGCAGGGCTCTGAAGACCTGGCCACGTTGGCACAACATGGGATAATCTGAAAAGACATTCACACTCCAGAAGCTGTGTAGTCTACCGAGGCCATCATGGGCCCGCACTGCTGAGAGATTACCCCCTCTAGCCACCCCTGCTTCCTTCCTCTCCCTTTGACAGGTAGGTGTTTATTCCAAAAACTCCCAGATAAACATGTGGCATGTTAAACTCCATCCCAGGGTCTGCTTCACTGGGAGCCCAAACTGTGACACCGTGAAAGGAAAGCTGGTCATCGCCCCCTAAGCATCCCATATGGTTTTGTGTGAATTCACTGAGCAGCTTCTGGGTTGGGAAACATCAGACCCTAATATTCTCAGGTATCTTATTATGTGGCTGGGAAGGTACACTACAACTTGTACACTACAAGTGTAGTGGAAGGTACACTACAACCTGTAGCATTGTGGTAAGTTTACACAGGCTCTCCCATATTATGATACTAGAGTAACTAATACCTTGCTATAGTATATACTTTTTATTTTTTGCTGTTTGGGGTTTTTGGTTATCATTATGTTTATCTCCAATAGGTGAAACCAAGGCATGAAACTTGCTTATGACTGGAAGCAGTAGAGCCAGAACTCAAATGTAGACCTCCTAATTATCCTGTGCCGAGTGACACAGTAGTGGGTAGGAGGTGAAAACTGGTGTGAACAAGGCTTCCTTAGCCTCCTATGTGGAAGAGATGTCAAAAAAAAGCTTGCCCTGACCAATTTGGCTTAGTTAGTTGGGCAATGTACTGCAAAGCAAAAAGTCACCGGTTCGATTCCTGGTCAAGGCGCATGCCTGGGTTGCATGTTCAGTCCCTAGTTGGGGCACATGTGAGAGACAACCAATTGATGTCTCGCTCTCACATTGATAATTCCTCCCTCACTTTCCAGCTTTCTAAAGATAAATAAATAAAATCTTTTTTTTAAAAAAAGCTTGCTGACAATCAATTATAAAAAGATCCACCCTTGTGTCATGTAATTTTCTCATAAGCCCTTATTTTCTATGCAAGGAAGGGGGTCACTGGAATAACTTGGTGGGGTTAACCTTGATCATGAGATTGGTTGCCTAGGGACAATGCACTGGACAAAAAATTTAGTCTGCATCCGTGGCTCCGAGCCTCAAAGCCTCAGGCCCCAAGGTGAGCTTCCTGAGAAAAAGCACCAGACTCTTTACCTATGTATTTCCCACATGTGGTCAGGGCAGAGCAGGGAGTTGGTGCCCAATAAATGTCTATTCAGTCACTGAGCAGATAGACCATGACTCTGTGGTGCACACCCCTCACCTTAGAGCCTACTAAATGATGATTCAAAAGAGGCAAAGGAATTGCATTTTGCTACAGACTTAAAATTCTCCATGCACAGACCCCAAGAGCCTCAGCCCACCTGGCCCCACCAGGCCCATGACTTTCCAGTTTATGTCCCCCTCCCCTTCTCAGCGCTCTTCTGACCATCACAGCTTGTGCCACATGGTTCAGGGCTGGAGTAGAGTCTTTTCCTGCATTGATCAGCGTGAAAGTCTTGTGCCCAGGGTAAGGCAAAACCCCAGGAATTCAACTGGCTTGCGGTGGGTTACAGAGCTCTTGTCTGCCCGATGCCCCTGCCAGGAAGGTGGGAGCAGCTGGGTGTTGCCCTCCAGGATCTCAGCCAGCTTTCCTTGGCAAGAGCGGGCCCATTGTTGGAGCTGCTGGGCTGCTTATGGGCAGGAGCCAGTGAGGGAGCTCCCAAGGCTCAGTTAGATGCCAGGGGATCCTGGAGGCAACGCCTTATGGCTTGGACCCAAGGCTGCTTTTTCACTTTTATCATTTTTACCTGAACCTTCCTTATGCAAATTAGGCATTTTCTGGTCTAGTCTTGTGAGTAAATAGACTGTGTATAAAAGGAAGGGAAAGAAAGCTTGTGCATCAGAGCTGGAAAGGTGTTTCAGCTCCTGCAGAATGGCCTGATATTAGGGTAGGATGGCGACAGGCCTGAGGGCCAGAGCCACTGAAGTGGAAGACAGTCGCCTTAGGTTCAAGAGGGTAGATAGCAGAGCCGGGGAGTAAAAGCATTCCCTCCACCAGAGCGTGAAACAGGAAAACAAACCTGTTGGCCAAAACCTCTATGTTTCTTCACTTTGTTTACAGTAGCCTTAAGCCAACAAACATTGTGGAGGGTAGGTCAGGTACTGCAGCTGAAAGGGGGTCAGGACCACCAGCAAAGCTTTCCTTCCCCCGGACCTCACTGACGACGTGGCCTCACTTGCTGTCTTCCTCTTCCTCCTCCTCTCCCCTCCTCATCAGGCCCACATTACTTTCCCCCAAGCCCTCAGGCCACCACTCTGGGGATAATTTACAGACAAGACTCTACTATCTCTGGAAGGGGGAAGGGTCCAGGCAAGGTCAATGACTAGGCCAAGATGCCACGTCCAGGGAGTGTGTGGGTCTGCCAGGAGACCCTGCAGCCACCTCAGCCATCAGAATCAGAGAGCCGCCCTTTCAGACGCAGTGAAAGCTATTCTGCCATCCTGGGCACGAAGTGTCTTTGGAAACTTCAGACTCATTTATTGAGATAAGAATGACATTTAGTAAGGCAGTCCAGAAATGGAAACAAGTGGCCAGAGCCTCCCCACCCACTGGCCCACAGGGCATCTGCAAAGCCCAGTGACATACAAAGGGGAGAACAAGAGAGCCCTTGGGAAAACTGCTCTGCTCCTCTCTCCACCTAGCCCTGTTCCCTCTTCTCCTCTGCTCCAAGCCTCTGGCGCCGTCTAGGCCCAGAGGAGGTCACAAAACATTTGACCACCATCCTGACAGTGGGAGTGATGGTCTGACAATGGAGCACCTGCGAGGCCAGCTGGACACAAGCAGGAGGGTCTCAGTGAGCACCATGGGCAGCACCTGGAGCCCAGTTTCTCCCACTTAAGCCCCTCTGGATTGCTGCATGCCCCTCCTGTATGGTGGGCCAGCTTCCACTCTGCAGCCAGAAGGAACACTTCCAGGTGCAAATCCAATCACAAGGTTGCAGACATCTGCTGGGGGTGTGAACCCAGCCCCCACAAGTAAGAGGGGACTACTGTATTACCTGAGCCTGAGTCTCCAACACCATATGAAAGTTTGACCTACTATAATTTGCTTATTGGCATTGATGACTTCAAAGAGAATCACTTTCTATCACAGACTATGAATGGAGTTAAGAGTTCATGAAGCTGCTAATGTCCTTTCTGATGCTTTTATTGTAATAAATACACTCACTGTCAGAAGGTAAACCAATGGAGTTTTAGGGAATAAGAAGAGTCTCCTCTGCCCTTGAGAGGGAGGTGATCAGAGAATGGGGCAGAGAGAAAAACAATGACCCTTCCTTTCTTGGCTGAGGGGTAAGATTAGCTCACCCCCCTCTCGGGACATGCCTTTTTCTCCCCCTGCATTCCCAGTTTCCAGGCTTCCTAATTTGGAAGCAGACACAGAGCAGACCCTGAGAGTAGTATCTTGTTGTGAGCTCCCTGAGAGGCAGTGGCCTTGGTTACATAACAGGGACCTCAGTTAACCCCTCCAAATGCCTAAAAGACTCCTTAGCTGAGTGAGAGGGGAGGCTGTGGGCCCAGTGGCCCCCATGCACTGAGACTGTGACAGCACACAAGCTTTATTCCTGTTAGTCCTGTCCTCTGCCCACTCTTTCCACCTCCCCCACCCTCTCACAGTGGCTGTGCCTGGACACTCACTTCGGGGCAGCCTTGGGAGGCAGGACTTGATTTCCTTTACACGGACCCTGATTCGCAGCCCCACTGCTAGGCTCGTGGAACAAGACAAGCTGCAATTGTGTCAAGACAGAGAGTGAGCAAAAGAGAGACAGAGGGGGTTGGAGGAGAGTGAAAACAAAAAACCTTTGTAGCTCATTAGTTTTGAGCCCTTTCTGGGGTCTCTTGCAGTTGAGTCCAGACAGGTAAGTGTGTCCACAGAGAGCTGATGGATGATGTCTCCAGCTCCTGCGTGGGGGTCTGACCTCATGAGTCAGGCGTCTTCACCAGACATGACAGGTGGACAGTGACGCCACCGCTGGTCACAGCAGACGTTATCCAAGATTTATTTTTATATTTATTTATAAATATAACATTACTTATAAATATTACTTAACATTACTTATAACATTACTTATACATTACTTATAAATATCGTTCTGTCCTAAAGGCAGTTTTAAATAAGAATATAAATCACCCATGGTGCCCTGAACACAACTGATTTTACTCTTGCCTAGTCTTTCTGATTGACTTTAAGTACTTTATTTTGGTGTTGGACTGAGAGCAGCAAATTCCTATCCAGATCAACAGGGATTCTTGCGGCCAGTGTGTGCTTATGTGTTATAATTTTCTGCCTCTTCCAGCTTAAGAGCTCCTCGAGGGATGTGATTTTCACTTTGGTATCTCAGTGTTTAACCCAGATCCTGATAGTTAGTAGGTGGTCACAAAACATTTGTTAAATAAGCGAATTACCCCGATACCAAGACCTTGCCAGAAGCATACATATACGTGAAGAGGAGGGCAACTTATTATTATTTTAATTGACTAACTAAAAATTCTCATGGAAATAGAAACCATGGCCAGTGTGGTACATCAGAAAGTCACCCAGAAGCACCAAGGTCAAAGTGGGACAAGGTCAAAGGGAACATTGTGCACCGAGTCCTGTGGGAGGAAGACTGACACGGGACAATGAAACTGACCGCCTGCACACTCAAAGCAGGATGAAGAGAGGAGAAGGTAATGGGCTGAGGCGGGCGCCCAAGGGCTGGGTCTGTGAATTGGCAGGGTCTGCCAGGGGGGTCACAGAATTGGTGCCCAGCATCCACTGTGGGAGAAGAGTGTGCAGGCTTACAGGGAACTCACCAGGCTGAGGAGTAACTGCCTCACCTAGGTCTTAAACTGCTTAATATCCTTAAGGTAGAAAGGCTGCTTTTGAGGGTACAGTCATAGTCACAAATGAGGAAATTATTCTGTGGGAAAAAGTAGCAATAATCATGTGACCATAACATTACTTATAAATTGCATAGAAGAAAATCTTTCATCAAAGGCAATAGAATTTCTGTTCCTTTTCACAGATTGAATTAAACTATGGTTCTTTTTCATTACCATGTATATTGTGTATTTTCTGATACATTTTCACATTTAAATACACAGTGTGCTCTATTTAATTTGCATTTGACATCTAAATGCCTTGATTGAACCTCAAAAGAAAATGCTAGAATGGGCAGTATTTACCGCCAAATTATGCGAAAATAACCATTTCTTTACTGACAGTACAGCCTTCTTTTCTGGCAGACACGACCCTCCTCTGTAATGCAAGGACAGCTAGCACAGCCCTGGAGTGGTTTCTGGGTGAGGCTCTGAGCCATCACATGGCCTGGGCTGGTGCAGGGCAGTGCAATCTGTCTTCTGGTCAGAAACACTGAGTTAACGCTTAGCTCCCAGCGCCGAGCTTCTCTAGCAATTCTTGAGCAAGTCTGGATTTGGGAGTTTGGGGATTCTGTAAGCATAGGTTTAAAAAATTAATTACATATTATCATGACATAAAGATTGTTTAGATGGTCAGGTTACTCTATCTGTGAAGACACACAGGGACTGACTCTCACATGATGGATAAAGTGGATGTGAGTTTTCCGGTTGTAAATGAGTTAGGTAATGACACTGGAGAAGTCATAAATATCTGTGAATAAGTAATAAAGCAACATTCTGGAAGTACTTCCAGCAAGTCATCTTTGCTTGAATCTCATCCATCTCCTAGAACCCTCCTATCCAATCAGCCTAATCCTATGAAATAATCCTTCTTAATTTCTTTCATGTCCTCTGTTTTCTTGGTTCCTGCACCCCTATTTAGTTCAAATCCTCATTGTTGAAATAATCCAAATAAGCCTGGATTATTTCAACAGCCTCCTCATTGGTCATCTGTCTCCCTGCCTCTGATTGATTCTTCACACCGCCACCAGGCTCGGGGCTTGGTTTTTCCTAACATACCACTTTCTACATGCTCTGTCTCTGTTCAGAAATCTCTGACTCTTTCCCATCACCGTCTGAGTGAAGTCTAGATCCACAGTCTGGCAGGTGATGTCCATCAGGTTCCAGCCCATCTGTTCAACCTTCTCTCCCCACATTGCTCAAAGCACCAGCCAGGTGGGGGTGCTTACTGTGTCTTCCCTGGGCTTCTGTTCATGTTCATTGGTCCTCATGGACACCTCCACCTGGCTCATCCCAAGAAGGCCTTCCCTCGTTTTCCTGCTTCTTCACATCCAAACTTTCCATTAGGGCTCCACTCATTAAAGTTTCCTACAATCTCTCCAGCTCCCCCTGGTCTAATTGAGTTGTATTCTTGTATTACAAATTCTATTTCAATAGAAGTTTTCCAGCAATGCAGGGTAACAACTCGAAGGGGAAAAATAATAATTAGGGGAATTTCAGGTATAAAGACCTATGGGACAGGAGCTACTTTGGGGTCAGAGGGCCATGTAAATGACCACATGCTCATCCCTGGTTCTGTGTCCCCACTGCCTCTATCTCCGAAAGGTGGCAAGGCCTCTTGTGCTGGCTCTTGCAATTAACCCATGGCCATGAGGCCCTGCCCCGGCCCCACTGAGTAAGGTTTGTGTGCACACTTGCACTCTCCTTTTTTATGTTCCATCGGATAATTTAAAACTATCTAGTATTCCCTATTTGTCTTAGATCAAAGAAATAAGTATGAGATATGAGCAGATCAAAGGAGAGGTATTTTTATTTAATTCTCTTCCAGTGTATTAATGAAAGTCCATTGTAGATATTTCAACCAGGGAATTGGTTCACAGGTTGTTGAGATACAATCTGTACTTACCCACAAGCACATCTGTACTTACCCACAAGCACTACTAAGGCTGAAGGAACAGCACGAGGAGGTGACATAACCAGTCCACAAACCAGGGCCATCAGGCAGGGGCTGCTTAGGTGTAGCTGGGGCCATGAAACATTTCATACACATGGACATATGTAAAGTTGTATGATGGGTCCCGGCCTGTGCGTGAGACGTTCAGGAGACCACAGTGAAAACACAGGAGCACCACAGGATATTTCAAATTTTTGAGGAACACCACATAATCTACTACTTTGAAGTTATGGCACTTAATTAACCAAACTGTAGGTGTCTGGTGTTTTCTCAGGACACCTACAAATTCTGAGACACTAAAAGCGCTTTAAACTGATAGAGTTTGTGCAAGTCTGATACGTAGGGTTTAAAAGAAGAACATAGTGGTCACCCAGGTGCCTACAGTATAGCACGAGATGAGGCATTTAAATACTGTTTGTTTTTTTAAGTTTGGTTGTTGATAGTTGTGTTTGTTGTCATTTTAGTGGTAGTATTTTTTATCTTCTTTTTCTTAGATAAGTCCCTTTTTT
>PVKM010041629.1:0-13067 GCA_004027735.1 Carollia perspicillata
TCAGTTTATTGGAATCATTTCATTAAAGGGCCTGACTGTTTCACACCTGTAAACTTCATTAAATTAGTGCCAGCAGCCTGAAGGAGTAGGAATCTGGAGTGCTGCCCTGCCCAGTGTGGCTCATTGGGCTGGGCGTCATCCACAAGGCGAAGGGTCGCTGCTGGTTGATTCCCAGTCAGGGCACATGCCCAGGTTGCTGGTGGCTGGGAGCGTAAGAGAGGCAGCCCTTCGATGTCTCTCTCTCACATCAGTGTTCTCTCCTTTTTCTCCCTCCTTTCCCCTCTCTCTCTTAAAACAAAAAAAATCTGAAGTACTGCCTTAAAGGAGATTGGCTGGTTGAATTGCAAATGTCCTCTGGTGGAAGGACTTGCTGAAGCCTTTGAGTTGTTTTAAAATGTAACTGTCTTCTTCCAGCCCCCAAAAATATGTTTTCACTTATTCTTCAAAGTTAACTTTAGAATGTTACCATAGCTTTGTAACCAAGGAATGTCTATTCACAATTAACAAGGGGTACTTTATTACAATGCAAATATGTTGATTTTTAAATATTTGGATATTTATGGAATTATTGAAAAGTAAGCAGAAATAGAACAAAGTTTGAGGCCTGTAATTCATACCTAATAAGTTAATAATAATATATCCTAGCTGGAACCATACATATACAGATCTTTTTATTGCGGTTTGAAAACAAATACACAGGAAAAACTGAGTCATGAATGAATTCTTATTTTGCTCTGTACTTATTTAACCTAGTTTATATAAATTGAACCACATGTTTAAATTTAAAAGGACTTTATATGTTGATTGATGAATTAGACACATTTGGTTTAATGCAGGTTTTTTCTTCAACTCTTAAAACTTGATTCCAGGTTAAGAGAATGGCAGATTCATAGCTCTCCTTTTTATTTTGTCCTTTTCAAAATAGCTTTTAATTCATTGACCTTTTCAGATCTGTATTGAACGATGTCTTGAGAGGGGGAAGAGCAGTGGGAGGAGCGATGACAACAGAGAGAGCCTGGAAAAGAGGTAGGTACTGTGCAGCTTCATACAATGGCCACCTAGCCTCCGTTTGCAACGTGAGTGGCAGGCCAAATGCTTGCCTCGTTTGGTCCAGAGAAAGAGAAAACGCCGTGCGTAAACAGGTGACACGGCTTCCCTATGATGACGGAAAGGGAATCGGTTGAGCCAGATCCAGCGCTCTCCTCTAAGCTTTCGTGTAACATGGGGGAGGATGGATAGATACTTAGAACCTTACAATATTTCCCCTCCTTTTTTTTTGGCAGAATTCAAACCTACCTTCAGTCAACAAAGCCAGTTATTGACTTATATGAAGAAATGGGGAAAGTCAAGAAAATAGATGCTTCTAAATCTATTGATGAAGTGAGTATCTCTAGCCTGCCTTAAAAAAAAGTCAAGTAAAAATGTGATGGAGGGGTTAGGCAGGAGGAGAAAAAAATACTATGACAGAATAGTTTGCTTTTCAAGACACTGGAGACTAAATGAAAAATTAGGCGTTTTCTCCTTTTTGAGTAGAGTCTAAAATGGATTTTACAACTTCAGACTTGTTCTTCCTAAGAAGTGGGTGGTTTATTAATTCCAAAACTCATTTCTTAAACACTGGAAAATTGGCACTTTGAGACTATGATTTGGACCATGATCCTTTTTTAAAAATCTATAACGCGAATGGCAAGTCTTGTAGCTCAGGAGCCCCAGGCTGCCTTCATCTCTTCTGTGGCAGAGCACACAGCTCCAGAGGGGCAGGGTTTCCGTGACTCAGTACTGCCTCTCCCTCATGAGTCACTGTGGCTTGCAAGCCCTCAGTGCCCAGCAACTATTTCTGGTGCCTTTTAATTCACCCGGTCTTTTCCTGATTCCTGAATCTTCTTCCTCTGGACCTTTCTTTTTTATTGCATAGTCGTTTCTGGTTTTTTATCCATTGCCGCTTTCTCTAGCGGTGAGGTAATACATCAGAAAATTTAAGTGTTTCAGAATCAGAACTAGGAAGATAAGCCACTTCTATTGTATCAGTTTTTGGTAGCTGATCAAGAAGTTTTTTTTGTCCTAAGAACACTAATAAAATTGAATACATAATTTTCATAATTTTATATGTATTATTTATAGTGTTATGTTACTGTCTAAAGTAAAATAGATGAAACTAAGAAATCCTAATGTGTTTTTTAATGATCTATTTTGGAAATGAATATAAATTGATACATTTTAAGGCTATATATGGTATTTTAACAAAATCTGCTTTTTAAAACTGTTACTCTCTTTTTCCTTTATAGGTTTTTGATGAAGTTGTGAAGATTTTTGACAGAGAAGGCTAACTCTAGACCTGAAAGCATCCTTGAAATCATGCTTGAAATATTGCTTTGATAGCTGCTATCACAATCCCTTTTTAAGTCAATTTTAATGCTTCATAATTACATCACAATTAATGGCCACAAAGTATGTAAGACAAATTAAATTTTTTATCTTTTTTTTTTGGTCACAGGAGTAGAGAGTAAATTTGGATCTAATTTCATCTTAGCTATGGTGCTCACAAAACAAAGAAGGGCATTAGCTAGTTCTTTGTTTTTATTCAATAAGAAAATCCCTTTTATAGTTTGTGCCTTCTGTGAGCAAAAGATTTTGGTATGTGTATATCCCTTTAGTAATTATAATGTGTCAGGACTAGGGATTCCTCATTTCCTCTTTTTCTTGCAGGTTTTAAATTTCCAACCTGTGAAGTAAATTTGTGGACCAAGTTCCAAAGGAACTCTTTGTGTAGTCAGTTCTTGCGTAATGTGTTTGGTAAACAAACTCATAAAATGAATTGCTAGAAGTGTTTTAGTATTTATCAGATAACTGGCCATGTCCCATAGAAAGGTAAGAAAACTTAGGCCACATTTTCCTACAGCTTGTACAAAGTTGTGTGACAGGGCATAGTTTCTGCTTCCAGGGATTGGGATGGGGGCACTGGGGGTTCAGAGCCTGACAGAATCGTCAGCTTTATTCTGACATAAATCTGAAGATAATGGGCAAGGATCACTTCTAATGACATGTGTTCCTTATGCTCTATTATATAGTGTTATTAGTGATTAAGTTGATCTCAACGAAATTTCTAGCAGTGGAATCTTGAAATGCATGTACTAGATTTATGGTAAAATGAGTTTTTTTGGTTTGCTTTCCAGACTAAATATAACATTAGAATAAAGTAGAAGAAATATAATGGTAAAATTTCCCATTTGTATTTTATTTTTTTGAATATTTTTTCATAGTTATTGTTTAAGAAGATTTTAAAAAATCACTGCACTTTGGTCAGAAAAATAATAAATATATCTTATAAATGTTTGATTCCCTTCCTGGCTACTTTTATTCAGTAAATTCTTTTTTCTGGCATCATGTTGAAGTGTGGAAAGGTATAGAATAAAACAGGCTATAGAGTCCAAAGAAATTTTTTCTTAAATCTATTCTTCCTTTAAAATTTTTTCAGAAAATTTATTTTCTCCATTTTTTCTGCCATCACCAAAGCAAAATGGTATTTAAGTTTCTTATTATGAGACTTCTTAAAATGCTTCTCATCTTCAGCACATACACTGTTTGGTAAACAGGGTTAAATTAGGCAAAAATTTTGACTTTATATAATTTCTAATACAATTAAATTTTTACACTTAAAGCCATTGGGAATAATAAGGACAATTTATAGATATTCTTTTAAAGGGGTGGGGCTAAAGTAGGTTTACACTTATTTGTATGGAAAAAGACATGCAGGTTATGATTATTGCAGTAGCTTTATGAACCACACACGACTGTAAACTCACTTTCGCCCACCCCTGCATTATAACGGATTTATTTATTTCTATGTGTGTTACGAAATTCACTTATTAATGATGAATTTTCAAACATACTTGCTGTTATAAAAACAAAGTATTCATAAGTGCTGTAACACATTAGCCACCAAAATTTGTATTGACATTATCTTGGTTTCTTGGAAGGGATTGTAATGAATTCTTACCTAGTTTTTTGGTCCAGCCAGTGCAGCCCTCTGTGCTGGGTAATTTAATTAAGCAGCTGTAGTATGAAGCAAGAGTAAAGACTTAAGGTTTTGAGTGCATTCCTACTCACATAAGTGAAGAAACGCATCAGATGGGGATCTAAATATTTATATTGGTATTGTGAAAGCAGCCTTAATTTAAGGATTTTAAGAAGACTGTTGAGACTAGGTGCTTTGCTTACTTTCATCAAATATCTTTCTGTGGCATAATTACTAAATTATGAAGCCCTGCTTTTTGTTTGCTTTTTAAGTAGAAAAACATGTTAGCAATATTGAGTTTAGGAGCTGATTGAGACACATCTAACTTTCCTAGTTAGGTCATTCCATTTGTTAAAGATACAGTCACCAAGAAGTTTTTGACTTTCTTGAAAGACCCCAGTGGAAGCTTTGCCATTTAAAAAAAAATTACATTATTTCCATTCAGTGATGCTGGATATATATGAATATTTAGTAAATAATCCCAATAAATTCTGTGCTATGGCCTTTGTTGTTTGCTGGTTCAGATTTCTGTCCTCTCAAGTATATTGAACATTTAGCATGTGGGTCCTCACATAGCAAAAGCAGAGTTCAGGATACAGGAGGATTTTCTGCTCTGTGTGTTACGTTTGTGTGTCTTGAATTAAGCAGAAAGCATGACTCGATCCCAGTCCTCCAAGAATAATCGGGCGCGAGGTACAAGTAGCCTGTTGCATTACCAGCCTGCAGCATCAATTCTTTGTCTCTTTGAGGGGAAAATTGGCAGCAGGCAAGCAGTGTGTCTGTCTCAGGATGCGGTGGTGTCTTTTGTGGGTTTGTGGCTTTGTCCATGTAATTTAAGTGGTTGTCTGACATTTCAGTGGTCCCTGTAGATAATAGTGGCTGCAAATATTGGCCAGACGAGGTCAACATCTTTTCCCTGGAGGTTTGGTCTTTCATCTTCAAACACGTATTAACTGCACTAGCCACAGAGCTGCAAACACATTCCCTGCCTTCCAGGAAATTTCTATCAAAATCTAACACTCTGATGCAGACAGACCTTCAGATGTCTTATGTTGGCTAACTTCAGTCATTCTTATATGGTCCCCTACACTTTTCTCTAGCCTACATGCATACTTCAGCTAAAGTAAGAAGTCCTTCAGTCTCAGTATTTATTTTTTATTTACTTTATTTTATTTATTTTTTAAATTTATTTATCTTTAGAGGGTAAGGGAAGGAGAGAGGGAGAGAAATATCAATGTATAGTTGCCTCTCGTGCGTCCCCTGCTGGGAACTGGTCTGCAACCCAGGCACGTGCCCTGACTGGGAATCGAACTGCAATCCTTTGGTTCACAGGCCCACATTCAATCCACTGAGCTACACCAGCCAGGGCTCAGTATTTTTTTTTTTTTAATGAAAGGAAGAAATGAAGCTCATTTCTTGTGTAACAAAGGGAAAAGCTATAAATGGTTCTAATCTCCTATCCCTCCTTTCCCTCGTCACGGACTCCAGTGTAAGAACTCTCTTGGATCCAGGTCCGCTTTCCTTTGAATGGGTGTGGTTGTTGGTGATTGTGATGGTAGTCTGGACCTCGGTCAGGTTCTGCGGGTCACCATTTTCCCGTCGAGAGCCAAAGGACAAAGCTGAATTTCTGGTTGCCACCCTATACCCAGTGTCAGCCATACTGACTTCAGGCTATCCTGCTCAGACCTGATGGGATCCCTGCTGTCCCCATTTATTAGAGCAGGGCCTGCTTCTCTTGGGTCCCTCTTTTCCAAAGAGGCTTTTCTTCCATGACTGTGTCCTCATAAGGCCCTGGTGAGGGAGAAGAGGGCTTAATTACTTTCTATTATTCAGGGAGATAAGGTTATACAGATTGACCCTTTTCCAGGTGTGGTTCTTTCCACCACAGAAAATTGTTCTCTACTTATGATACATTTTCAGGTAACTGTGCAACTTCCTAACACTGGCCTTTGATGCCTTGACCAACCAGAGGAAAAGCATCTGCAGGGGCACTGCCACATTCCACCCTCCAGGTAGATAATGGAAGCAAACTTTAAGAACTGTCTTCTGCATGGCAGAATCAAGCAGCTAAGCAGCGTACCATATAAATAGCATATGTATTCCCATTTGGTTGAGTAACCACATTTAAAAACAAAGTAAAATTCAAATACAGCCATGTGTATGAGCTTTAAGGAATGCTCATATATCAATACTATGTGTTAGTCTCTGTAGCTGCTTCTAAGAAATTAAGGGAGCCCCGGCTAGTGTGGCTCAGTGGATGTGATCACTGGACTGTGAACCAAAGGGTCCCCAGTTTGATTCCCCCTGGGGGCACGCGTCTGGGTTGCAGTTACTGGGTTGCAGGTTGAGAGTGCCTGGGCTGACTCTCACGCAGACCCCCGCCATTGGGGGTGCACGAAAGTCTGTAGATTGATGCATCTCTCACAAAATCGATGTTTTCCTCTCTTTCTCCCTCCTTTCCCGTCTCTCTAGAAATAATTAATTAAGGGGGAAAAATTGATACAGTGGACTGAAGATGGACTTTCAAGAAAAGCCCTCAGTTGAATAAGTTTCCTTGCTAGTTTGTAGATGCTTGTGGTCCTTGGAGGACTGGGGGTGGGACTGGCCCTCTCACAGCCCCCTGGCTCCAAGGGCCTCCAGAGCCAGAGGTGGAAGACACCGAGTGGGTTCAGCGGTCCGACATGGAAGCACAGGGCTGTTGTGCAAGGCTCGCCCTGGGCTGTTCATTGGTTCTGAACGGTGAGTCCTCGTATCACTTTAACTGAAATGTTGTATAACGAAATCAATTTTAACATAGGCTAAGTGATAAAAACAAGAGTCAAGTTCCAGTGTTATAACTGAATGATACTGAGTGAAACGTTTTTCAAGGACCAGAGTGTCTATGATTGTGATGAGGCTACATCACAATGGAATTGTCAAAACGGAAACCCTTTTACGTTTTAATTACCAGGTAATGGGCACAGTAGGCAATACCGCTATTCTGTCCTCAGCTGGGATAGCGGTCAAGACGGACACATTATTTGGAGGGAAAACGCTCAAGTTTAAGGACTTTCAGATTGGGTCAAAACATTTCCACATCAAAACAACCAAGTTAAAATAGCTGCAGTGAAATCCCATTGGTGTCAAATGTGTCAGAAAGCAGAGAGTCTATTTTTCTTCCTCTGTTGAGGGTCTTCAGTTAGGTCCGGATCAGTGCCGGCAGCTGCTGCTACTGTGTGCCAGTGGGAGATCCAGAAGTTTAGGGGATGGGGTGGGACAGCATGAGGGTAGGGAGAGTGAAACCATTTGAGTAGAAAAGCAAGAGTTGGTTCAGTCCAGTTCTACTTCACACATATGGCTCTCGGAAGAGCTTGCTTTAATTCTACCTGTAATCACTCCCGCCAAACACCAGTTCTTAACCTGCCCAAAAGTCTTCATGATCACAGACCACATTCCCATTTCTCCCCACAAGTATTTTGTTGGTGAAAACAGATTTGAGGAATGTGACTCCTTCACACCATCTATTTTCATTGATCCTTAACTTGTGGTTTGAGTTATTTGATAGTTATTTCTTAGTTTAGGTGGTGGTGTATGACTTAGGGGAGTAGCTGTTGACTTTACAGTCATCAACGAAAACGTTGTTTAATATGACGATACACAGATTATAGCCAGTTGCTGAAATAACAGCTAGATGCCTAATAGGTAGAGGAGGCATTATTACGGTCTGTAATTACATTCAGGCAAGATCTGCATCTCACTGTAGCTGACCCGTGGTCACCTTAGCAAGCAAATTTCAGAGATGCTCACCCTGTGACTGAGATCAGAGAGTTTGTTACAAGAAATCTACATCTTCCTTCGGCAATGTGTCCGTCACCAGACTGGGAGATGACACTAGCACTAAAATAATGCAGTCACACAAAAAAGTGGCTGGCCATTCATTCAAAATGTGTTTGAGACAGATTTATTAGGGATTCCACAATCAGTCATACACAACCCTTGCCCTCAACATGCTTACCAGCTCAAATCCAGTGCTTTCTTAACTATCGTGTTTCTGTAAAGTGCTTGTAATGCTTTCATGCAAACTCTTTTACCCCTGTGATCTCATTTAGTTTCCCCAACAAGGTGGGTTAATACGGTGATTCTCCTGTTTTGTGGATGATTAAACTGAGGTCCAAGGAGTTCAAGTCAGTTGGCCTATCTGCATACTTCAGCCAAATTAAGTACACCTGATTCTAAGCATTTTTTTAATTTAAATTAAAGGCCTTTAGTTAGTTGCAAATCTAGAACTGGAACCCAAGTCTGTCTCCTGCCTTTCTAACAGCCCTTGCTGACTGCCTGTAATAAAACCTAATTGTAGGTGGCTTCTAATGCCCCATCATGCTGGCCTATTAACCCTCCTTTATTTTCTGTTGCACATGTGTGCAATTTGTGAAGTTATTTTGCTTACTTATTGTTGCTTTCCCTGCTAGATTATAAATGCCAGGGCAGCAAAAATGTCTTTATCTCTTTTTCCCAGTGCCTGCATGTAGTAGGCAGTCAGTACATATTTGTTGAAAAAGTAAACAAAAGAAAAACTATTTTTTGGCTGTCACTGCAGTAGCTATAATTTGTGTCACTGAACTTTGGGTCCCAGTTGGGTCCCTCTGCAGTCTCCTTAGGGTTCTGTTTTCATTCACCCCGATGATTGGAAGCTGATAATCATAAAGTACTGGGGTTGGGAGGAGAGATGGATTTTTGATCCTGTCAGCCTCTCTCTACTGTTTTCTTAAATCCTCAGCCAAGGACATTTTTTTCATTGCTTCTTAGAGAGAGAGGAAGGGAGAGGGAAACGTGTGAGTGGGAAACATCGACTGGTTGCCTCCCATACACGGCCGGACCACCCAGGATGAAACCAGCAACCCAGGCATGTGCCCTGACCAGAAATCAAACTGGCAACCTTTCAGTGACAGGTCGACGCTCCAGCCAACTGAGTCACATCGGCCAGGGCCCTCCCTCTACTTTAGCACACAAGTCATAGAAAGATTTGAAGTGCATGTATCTTGGAAGCAAGGAAAGACTGGGACCAGAAAACAATGTTTTGGTGAAAAATCTCATCTAGCCGTCCATAGTTCAATCTAGTTGATAGATTTTGACCTATTGCACCTCTATTTTAATGTTACTGTGTTATGACATAGAAAATCTCTGCTTTATGCAGTGTCTGGTCCATGCTACAGATCTGAAACCTCTTAGTGCACATTTCTGTTGGAAGCCTTCTAGAACCACAGTGCATGCTCAGCACTTTCACTGACTGTATTTACTGAATTGGGGAAGAAGAAAATGAGGAGCTTTCTCCTCTGTGGTTGTGCATCGTGGTTCTTGATCAATAAGAGACTTTGGGAGAGAGGTTTTGGAGATCTTCACTGCAGATCTCTGTGCTCTTAATGACCTGGCACAGAATAGATTATTAATGCATTTTATTGCTAATACATTGCGTATACATTTTATTGGATCTTAAAAGAAGGAACATGTCCTCAAAGCCCTCCTGGTAGTTAGAAAGAGAACAAGGCCTAGCATCAGCGCTCGTGTCTCCCAGCGCCATCCTTCACACTGGCATGCGTCTACCTCCGTCATTCCTAACAAGGACTTGGAAAAGCAAAGGGAGATCTTGCAACGCCCCAGGGACAGTTCACTCAGTATGCCGAGCATGTATTTTAAACCATATTAAGAAACAAACCAATGCCCCGCCCCCAGAAATTCTAACTTAATTTTAAAAGTTCCCCAGGTCAATCTAAAACAGTGATTCCCAAACGTTCCAGTATATACAAATTGTTTGAAGGGCTTGTTAAACCCAGATAGCTGCACTCAACCCCAGAGTTTCTGGCTCTGTAGATCCTGGGTGTGGCCCAAGAATTTACATCTTAGAAAGTTCCAGGTGATGCCGATATTGATACTGAGGGCCACTGTACTAAACAAAGTAACCAGAGCAGGTACTTGGAAACTCCTAGCCTCACATCTTTGTGGGCAAAGGACCAAGTCTTCTTGCCTAGCATACATAGAGTTAATAAATAGGTCCTTAGTGTTGGTGGTAACAACACATAGGAAAGCTCACTAAGCAAACACTTGCCTAGTCTGCCATCCTTGAAGCTCATGGGTTGAGCAGGGAGAAGTACTGTAAGGAGATCATAAATGTTCTTGCACTCAAGAAGTGGTCAGTGAGTGCCCACTTGACATAGTAGGGCTGACTTCATCTAACTTAGTGGCTGCCATGGCCTTAAAAGATGAGGAGAGCCCAGGGGGCCACCATCGGTCTCCAGACCTCTGACCGGAGACGGAGTAGATGTGGTCCTTGTTGGCTGGAAGGGGCAGAGCCAGGGCAGGGGAAACAATGCAAGGAAGACCTTTTAAAGTCAGAGCGCCCAGCAGCAACCTGGGCTGCTTGAGGACATGATGAGCTCCCCATCACTGGAGGTGTGCCCGCAGAGCCTGGGTGCCTACTTGGCAGGGCGTGTTGGAGGCTTCAAGTCCTGAGACTCCGTGGTTTGGGGCCATCCCTTTCAAGTTGTTGCTCTCCAAGTCTGAAGTCCACCTGGAGCCCCAGCCACATTCTCTGGGTGTCCAACCTTTTTATCTCTGGGCCACACATTAAATACACAAACACTGATGAAAGCTGATGAACAAAAAAGGTTTTAAGTAAATTTCAATGATTCTGTGTTGGGCCACATTCATAGCCGTCCTGGGCTGTAGGTTGGACACCCCCGCTGGGTCTAGGCCCTCTTACGACTCAGGATGCGGAACAGTGGGAGGAAAGGCTAAGGAACATCGTGAGAGTCTGTGCCTTCCCATAAGAACCCAAACACTGAGAAGTTCCCTTAAGCTTCTGATTTTGCCTCCCAGGGGCCCTCCCCAGTGCCTGGGATAGGTACTCTGAACAAAGTTTGCCGGTGGTCAGGGGGTGCCTGGTTTGTACTGGAGCGGTGTGTTCCAGAGAGGAAAATAAAACTAGCCAAAGGAGGGCAGGGAGGATGAGTGAGGGGTGGGGAGACCCACGTGTGTGGAGGGGTGGGGGCCATGAACTGATCAGTGGGAGCAGGAGCATGCAAAGGCAAGGTGGGAACATAGATTTAACAACAGGCAAAGGACTGTGGGTGTATCGTGTCTGTTTAGCTGGGTCCAGACTAGAATGCTGGGTTACTGCAAGGCTGGATGAGCCAGTTTGACAAAGGCGTCTCAGATTTTGGATGCTGCTCTGCTTCCCCCTCTTTATTCTCTGTCTCTTCTTCATTGTAAGCTGTCCCTTGAGTTCTATTCTGAACGCTTAATGTTTTTTCCATCCCACTGAGGACGGATTGCAAACCCTCCCTGGCTTGGCCTGGGTGGGACTGGGCCCAGGGCCGGCTCAGGCGAGCTGGGGAAAGGAGGTGGCTCCCAGCAATAAGCAACCCACAGAATTGTGTCTGTTATTTAAGAAAAGTTTTGGGGTTTTCGGCTAATTGCAAAAATACATAATGGATGCTTTTCGCATCTGCTAGTTATTCTGGAACAGGCCTGCATCCAAGAGCAAACTTTAAACAAACAATAAGATTATGATGCTTAACTATTTCAATGTGTAACAGAAAAGAAAGCCAAGGCCCCAAAAGTTACATGAGCACACATGCACTCAGACACAAGCAATCACACCAGTAGATACATAACACATGTGAACATACAGACGCACATTTTGGCACCAGTGCTCACCATCGCATCCTAGCATACTAACACCTAGTACACATGTGCCCAATCACTGGCAACAACATACATACTCTCACATACATACCCAAATTCACATTCATACACTCACATACATGTGTACTTACACAGTTGGGTAACACACCCCACGACCCCAGGCACATGCATTCTCACAAGTCATTTTTACTGCAACAAGTGGGTCTCCTGGGTGGAAGAGTGGGTCCTCCCAACCCTGAGGTAAGTGAAGCATTCAAGTCAGCTGGGCACTGTTTGTATGTGTGGTTCAGGTGTAGTTACTCATTGTGGCCACCAAGGGGAGCCCAGGATCCATCCTGCATCCCCTTTTCACCGCCTCTGCGGGCCTGCGGATTGTTTTCGCAGACAAATGCGCACTTTCCTGTCCCAGATCCCTGCCCAGAACTGGAAGGCTCTTTGCTCGCAGCCCCAGCCTTCTAGCATCCATCGTATTCATTCTCACCTCTTCTCTCTCCCAAACCGCTGAAACAGCTACTCCCCGACCCTCCTCCCTCCTAGCTGAATGCATAATTCAGAGCCCCTGCTCAGTCTTGAGACAGCTCCTTGTAAAACTGGATCTGTCAGGTCTTGATCATAATGTGGCTCCTGCAGGAAGCTTCTCTTCCAGAAGCAGCTATCAAAATCCCACCTATTTTCTCAAATTCTCTTTCAGCACCTCCCAATGATGGACTGCAAAAGTTAACAGCTTTAGAATTACTGAATGAAGAAATCAATGCCCAGCTGAGTACTTGACTCTGCCTTCCCCACTAACCCCAGCTGGACAGGCCTCTCACCCTTCAGCCCCGGCCTCCAGGCTTTTTCCTGTGTGGTCCTGTGAAGCAAATCCTGGTTCTAAAACACAAGCTAGGCTAGAAAAACCCAAGATGTCACAAAGCTGATCCCTTTCAGCATCCCCCTAACAGGGAGCTACCCTAGGAACAGAGAACTCACCCTCCCTGAGCAGTCCTCACAGGGTGGCTCAGACTTCTGGAAGGTTCCTCTGTGCTCCTCCATAAACATTCTCAGAGCTCCTTCATGACAGGGGCCGTGGCAGGCTCTGAACAGACAAGACTGCTGCCCTTCAACAAGCTGGCAGTCTGGTGAGGGCATTTAACCAGGACAGCATGCACTAGCACAGCGTGTACAAAGTACAGGGGAGGGTGTGATGAAATTTCCAGAGCAGGGAGGCAGGGAGGCGGGGAAACATTCACTGAGGGAGTGAGAGCTGAACAGAGACTCAAAGAATGAATAAGAACAATGATTACAGTTCTGTTTGTTGGATGTTTACTGTGTTCGTGACTGCTAATCCTTACAGAGGAAAAATTCTGAGCCAGGTCTGCCTGTCTGCAGTCTT
>PVKM010041630.1:0-13060 GCA_004027735.1 Carollia perspicillata
CACCAATCCAAAAGAACCTATGCACCCCAATGTTCATAGCAGCACAATTTACAATAGCCAAGTGTTGGAAGCAACCTAGGTGCCCATCAGTAAATGAATGGATCAAAAAACTATGGTACATATACACAATGGAATTCTATGTGGCAGAAAGAAAGAAGGAGCTCCTACCCTATGCAACAGCATGGATGGAACTGGAAAGAATTATGCTGAGTGAAATAAGCCAGGTGGTAAAAGACAGATACCATATGATCTCACCTTTAACAGGAAGCTAAGCAACAAACCAAACAAGCAAGCAAAATATAACCAAAGACATTGAAATAGAAAAGGGGATGACAGTAACCAGAGGGGAGAGGGGAGGGAATTTCAGGGAAAAAGGGAGGGGATTATAGGAACAAGTATAAAGGACACATGGACAAAAACTAAGGGGGGTGGAAATGGGAGGGAGGTGGGGAGCACTGGGTGGGGTGGACTGGGACGGGAGTAAAAGACAGAAAACTGTACTTGAATAACAATTAAAATTAAAAAAATAAAAATAAATCGTTGTAACATATGAATGCACAAAATAAAAGTAGTCGTGGAGCCTCCCCAACCCAGCCTATAGTCCTGTCCCTCCTGTACTTCTCCTAAGCTGCCCGGCGCGGCTGGGCGGCTGTCTTCACATTCACACACCCGTTCACGTATGCCTCCCAGACCACTAAAGACAGTCAGGTGCTGCTGGTTTTACGAGCCGCGCTACACCCTTCAGAGACAAACGGGTGCTTTAATACTGGCCCAGAGCCAACGGATCTTGGGAAATGCCCATTATATCCTTTGGGAGAGTTCTATAAACAAGTGCTGTGGTTGCAGCAGAATGAAGTCTCAGCTTCGGACTTGGAGAGGAAGACGCTCAGGCGGGTCTCCCCAAACCAAGTGCAAAAGAGGGGCCTCGGGGCCCCTGGCGACTGCTCATGGAGCCTCTGGTCTCACAATCACCTGTTTTATTCCAGCCCCAGTCAGCCGAGGCTTCAAGCTATTTAAATCTCACCCCTTCCCATGTATAGATGTTCTTCCAACTGGTGGTCAGGCTGGCCACATCTGTAGGATCTCTTTGCCTTTCTACAGATGAAGGCTCACGTAATCAACCATAAAAGATAACTTGAGAAATACGCATGCCGTCCATGCTTGTCTGGGAAGAGGGAAGGTGCAGGTAGACCAGTGCAGAGCCAGGAAGAAGGACCCAGGTTGGTCTGAGTTGAAAGAGATGAGAAGTAACCGGCGAGGAAAGAAATATTAAGATTTGATGGGCTGGCAATGAGCAGAACATCACCTCAATCAAGGGCAAGGGAGCAAGAGAAGTTAAGTTGGGTCATTTGTCTCTAGGGAAGAAAGAGGCTGTTTCACAAAAAGTTCTGGGAGTGGGAAATGAGATGAGTACTAACACTCAGAATATAATGGGGCAGCTGAGTCGCACCGTTCTGGAATTTCAGGGGAATTAAGGGAGAAGAATAGGGTTCGTACATGAGCAAGAAGCTAGGAGAAAGAGTTTGAGTCTTGGGTGGGATCTGAGTAGGCAGAGCAGATGGAGAGGCTTTGTGGGCTTGCCTGGGTTAGGCTTTGGCAGGATTCTAGAAATTAGACTGTGTGGCTTCTACAGTTTGTTTCTGCCAAGAAATTTTCAATCCGTATCAGAAAAATACTCACCCCATTACCCCACCAGCTGGGTATTTGCTGCCCAGGAAAAGCCTGGAAGAGTGAGAAGTGAAAGCATCAAGTATGCAAGTTTAAGGTTAGGTCTTTGCGAAAATCCTCTTCAGGCCTCGGATGCCACCCGTGAAGAAAAACCCCATTTGTGTATCACAGGCACGTGCACGTATGCAAACACACACACATAATCACACACACGCGCGCACGGGATTTAGTTGTTGAAAAACGTTTCTCTCTATAGGCCCTGCTTAGCATGCAGTGGCCTAGCAGCCAAAATTGGATATTCCGTATTCCTGACACCATGCTCTCCTCAGTCACAGAGCACCCTGGCAAACACTGTTCAAACCCTAGCCTCGAGCAGTGCACCTGCTCCGTCCCAAATGCAATTTTCAGGTGAGGCTCCCGCCGCTCCGTAGTAACTGTGCAGTATCCAGATGAAGCACTGTCTGAATGAGCACAAGGTCTGTGAGTCAGCATGAAAGAACTTCCTTTTCTGCGTTTAAGATCTGAGATTGGTGATAGAGGGAATAAAAGCTGCCGGGACAGAACAATTTGGGCCGCACAGCTGTTGGGACAGAGAAGCATTAAGTTTATTTTGAAAAGAGGAAAAACAGTTCTATGCATACTAATTTGGGAAATCTGGCTGTTCCCACATTCTCTGGTATTCAGTTCTGTACTGGAGATTTATTTAGGCCAGAGTTTTGGGTTCGATCTCCCTCTCTCCCAGGAGACTGAGAATATTGTTTAGAAGCTAAGTCCTTAGGAGAAAGAAGTCCAAATAATTCAGCGGGTTCGTTCAGTTTCTATTATAGCCTCATGAGGGGAAAAAAATTTTTTTTTGACTGCATGACAGCTCTTGGATGCAGACAGGACAACCCGCTCTACCGGTGAAAAAAGAAAAAAACTGTGTAAACTGTGAGATGATTGAGTCACATTCAACACTGAAGAGGGCTGATAATAGCTTTTGTCTTCATTTTGCCTAAAATTACACTGATCATGCCAGAAAGATCTGAAGTTTATACCACACTGAGCAGTGTTCCTTCATTCCTTCTAAATTTAAGGCAGATTTGGAGGTGTCGTTTAGGAGCAGGGCTGTCTCAGGACCAGGTCAAGCCAGAACTAGGATTGAAATAGACATGAACTGTGACTTCAGGTTAATTTCCTGGTTTGCTCCTCCCTCTGATCCTCTGTGCCGCAGAGCACTGCAAGTCTGTCTGTGACCCTATGGTGGACTCCAGTCTCCCAGATTTAAACTTTCTGATAGTGTGAGCAACAGCAGTAGGGCACAGTTTTTTTAACAACATAGAATTGAAATAAATATGAACGGCCTCTGTCTCAGATGCCAAGTGACAGGAATCGACTTCAACATTGAAAAGTTGATGCTCCTTTACAGAATTAAATTACTATCACTTCTATTATATTAGTGTAGTTATTAATTTTGATAATGCAAAGAACGATAAAAGGAGGAAGGCAGGTAGTGGGGATTTAAATAAGTTTAGATATTGAAAAGTTAATGGTTATTATTTTCAGTATCACCAATTCACAAGTTCTGGAACTTTTTGACAACAACATAACAACATAGAACTACTAATATGATAACTAAAAAAGAAAGCCCTTTCAAGACACAGGTGAAATAGCAATATAATTATAACTACAAACATAATTTAAGGGCCTAAAGATCAAACACACACACCCCAAAAGTAGATTTTGAGTTAAGGGTTCCGTTACTATGGCTTATTAAATTCATAAATATGTATCAAGTTCTTTATAAATATAATCTATTTTAATCTTCACAACTGTCCCCGTGTTATGGGTGACAAAAGTAAGATTTGAAGATAACGTAACTTATCCAAGGGAATGCAGCAAGTAAGTTGAAGTTTCAGGATTCACATCTGGGTCAGACTCTAAGGTTGAATTTCTTCTATAACATGATAAATTTTCTTCAGCGTTATTTCTTTGATAAAATCTTAAGGTTAGAATGTTTAATACCTACAAGAAAATATAGTGAATATGAATTATAAAGCTTAATAATACAACAGCTGTTAACTCCAAAGTCAATGAAATGACCAGAACATTCCCTTCCTCGTTACAGCTGCCCACGCTCTCTTCCCCAGACGCCTAGGCCCCCTGCCTTGCTCCGGAAGGGGTCACAATCCTGACTGTCGCATTTATCGTGACCTTCACCTCTTGTGATTACTTTACTACATAAGCACTTTATTTCCCTCAGTATCATTTCTAAGATTTACCCCTGTCATGGCACATAGCTATCGCTCACTGATTTTCACTGCTGTGTGATATTCCACTGCGTAAATATGCCATTTTGAGAGATCTATTCTCCAGTCCATGGATATTTGGTTCTTTTCTACTTTTTTAAATATAATGTTACCATAAGCATTTTTGAGTTGCCTGCATGCGCAGAGGTAACATAGGGAATATACCTCAGAGCAGAATTGCTGGATGACAGCACAATGTTCTTTTAAAATAAATTCAAGATTATTTGCCTACAAGGTTGTACCAATATACACTTCTCTGAGCAATATATACAGGTTCTCAATCCACATCCTTGGCAACACTTAGCATTGCCAGATTGCCACTTTTAAATTGTAAATCTGCTGTATTTAAAGTGGCAGCTAATTATGGCCTTGATTTGCTTTTTTGATTACTAATTAGTTTAAGCATATTGCCATGTTTGTTTACCATGTGTTTTCCATGCCTGCTCGTATCTTCTAATTTTATTATTTCTGCTTTTTTGCTTATTAACTCCTTTGTTTTGCTTTCTGTATGTTTACTCCCTTGCTCTTTTTCTGAGCTGAGTGCTTAATTCACACTTAGCCTTTCTTCTTTGCTAATATAAGCAATAAGCTTATATATTTCCTCAACTACTAGCTTCCACTGCATCTCACAAGTTTAAATATGCAGTACTTTCACTGTCATTCAGTATTTTAAATTTTCCAGTATGGTTTCTTCTTGCATCATGAGATGTGTACTTTTTTAAATCATCAGTTAAAACATTTAAAATTTGTATTGTTGTTACTGATTGTTAATTCAACTGCATTTTGGTCAAAGAATACGGCTGTTCTAGTTATCTGTTTATCTAGTGGTCTGGCAGACCACCCCAAGACAGTGGCATAAAGCAACAGCAGTTATTTCACTGGCAGACCTGGGAGACACCTGGGCTCAGCAAAGCAGCTCCTTCTCAAGGTCTCCAGGGCAGCTGCAGTCAGATGGTAGCTGCAGCTGGGGTCTCTTAAAGGGTTCTCCATTCAGGTGTCTGAGGCCTGTGCTGGGAAAACGAAAACAGCTGGAGCTCCGCTGGTGTGTCTGTCTGTCTGTCTTTATATTTTGTGTCTCCACATCAGGGCCTCAGGGTAGCCAAACTTCTTCCATGGAAGACTCCAGAGTGAATAACTGTCCCACGAAAAACTCACTGATGCTCCATGACCTTTTCCCACCCACGTTGGAAGTAGAGTCAAATCACTTAGGCCACATTCTAATCATTGAAGGTCATGAGGATGCAAAAGGCAACACACACACACACACGCACACACACATTTGGTGGTGAAGGGAGGGAGGTGAGCAAAGAAAAAGATCAGAAGAAAATACAACAAACTACCTTGCTCCATTATTGAGTGTTATGGAAACAAAGTTATATTGAAGAGCACTGCAAATGTAGAGTATTATTGCATACCAGACCGACTACCTAGTGAGTCGGATGCAAAAAAGGTTGCAGCACCAGAAAGCAAGTCAGCTGGCCACATATTGTCATCTTTTTATTAGTTTGGTAGTTGTTTTAAAAGTCTCCGTGTCAATGAGAGCAAAGGCTTGGGTCCAAAGTGCCTCTCGGTGCTGCTCTGACCATTCCATTGTAATAATCACAATAGGTTTCTTGGAAGGGAGAATAAAATCGGAAGGGAGACTAAGCTCTGCCTGGCGTAGCTCAGTGCATTGAGCACGGGCTGAGAACCAAAGGGTTGGTGGTTCGATTCCCATTCTGGGCACATGCCTGGGTTGCAGGCCAGGTCCCCAGTGGGGGCTACAAGAGAGGCAACCACACACTGATGTTTCTCTCCCTCTCTTTCTCCTTCCCTTTCCTTCTCTCTAACAATAAATTTTAAAAATCTTTTTTAAAAAGGGGGAAGATTAAGTGTAGGAAAAGTGGAAAAGTACTCAGTGAAAAGCATAAAAGAAATCTCACAAACAGGGATAGAAACATTCCATTTCAAAAATGTGGTGGGAAGTTTAAAATCGAAATATGATTGGGAAGTAAGAGCAGCAACACAGAAAAAAAAGAGAAAAGTTTATTTTTAAGAAGGTCATTTTTGTGAAGAGCCTCAAAATTCGACCAAACCAAACAGCAGGGTCTGCATTCCATGGGCAAGTATAGAGACCACACCACATACCTCATGGGGCCTCCGTGATGGGGAAGGAGGAAAATGTGAAAAGGCCTAATTTGTGGATTTCTGAGAAATGAGGTTCTGGTCCAGGTTTAGGAAACATGAGAAGCAGGCCCTTGGGGGGAAAGAGTCCTGCCCCAGCAGGTACAATCCAGGGGTTCACAGCACGCTCGGTGGGCTGCAGTTTTCTGTTTGGAATTGCTGGGAGGCGTGGTGCCTGCCTACTCAGTGGACGCTTTTTCCTTATCACTGCCGTTTTGTGTTCAGCATGTTTGAAAGCTGGATGTGTTTAAAGCCCTATTCAAAGAAGTGAATGCGAATATTAATTCAGCATTACACTGTATATTGGAAAGCTGAGACGTGAAATAGAGCTCTGTGCCCACGTGGTTAGACTTTAGATTCCTGGCCGTGGCCATCACCGCAGAGAGACTCGGATTCCACTTCCTGTTTTGCACTACCTGTCACTTACAGCTGACATTCAGGACTATTCCATATTAGTTGCAGGTGTACAGCGTAGAGGTTAAACACTTACATAATTTACACAGCGATCCCCCCAGTAAGTCTAGTAGCCACCTGGCACCATGCGTAGTTGTTACAGTATTATTGACTGCATTGCCTGTGCCATCCTTGACATCCCCATGACTGTTTTGTAACCGGCCATTCGTACTTCTTAATCCCTTCACCTTTCACACCCAGTTCCCCAAGTCCCCTCCCTTCTAGCAACCATCGATTTGTTGTTCTTAGTGAGCCTGTTTCTGTGTTGTTTTGTTTATTCCTTTGTTGTTGCTGTTGCTTTTAGATTTCACATATAAGTGAAATCATACGGTATTTGTCTTTCTTTGTCTGGCTTATTTTACTTAGCATAATGGCCTCTAGGTTCATCCAGGTTTTCGCAGATGGTGATATTTCATTCTTTTTATGGCTGAGTAATATTCCATCGTATATATGTACCACATCTTTATCTATACATCTATTGGTGGACACTTGGGCTGCTTTCATATCTTGGCTATTGTAAGTAATGCTGCAGTGAGCATAGAAGTACATATTATCTTTTCAAATTAGTATTTTGCGTTTCTTCAGATAGATACCCAGAAATGGAATTTCTGGGTCATAAGGCAGTTTTATTTTTAATTTTTTAAGGGACCTCCATAATGTTTTCCATAGTGATTACACCAGCTAGCAATGTGCATGAGGGCTTACACTTTCTCCACGTCCTTGCCAACACTTGCTACCTGTTGATTTGTTGATGAGAGCCATTCTGACAGGTGTGAAGTAATATCTCATTGTGGTTTTAATCTGCATCGCTTAATCTGCATCTCTCCAACAATTAGAGGCATCGCGTTTCTTTTCTTGTCTTTTGGCCATCTGTGTGTGCTCTTTGGAGAAGTGTCTATTCAGGTCCTCTGTCCATTTTTTAATTGGATTGTTTGGGGGGGTGTTAAGTTGTATTAGTTCTTTAAAAATTTTGGGTATTGACCCTTTATCAGATGTATCATTGGTGAGTATCTTCTCCCAGTTAGTAGGTTGTATACTCATTTGGTTGATGGTTTTCTTTCCTGCACAAAAACTTTTTAGTTTAATGTAGTCCCATTCTACAAAAAAAAAAATATTTTTTGTTGTGTTTCCCTTGCCAAGGAGATACATCAGAAAAAAGTATTACTGAGAGCAATGTCAGAGCATTTACTGCCTGTTTTCTTCTAGGAGTTTTATGGTCAGCTTCAAATTCTTGCTTCCTCAGTTATTAGTGTGAAATCAGGCAAGGTGTGCAACCTCTCTGGGTTGAATTCCCTACCTGTAATAATAACTTTCACCTCCAAATTGTATTGGGTCTTCAACTTAAAATCCTTAGTTAAATGATCTAGCATCCTTGTGTCACCATGCAAATCACATCCATTTATTTATAAATAATAAAATATATACTTATAGATAATAATATATAATTTATGTAATATGTAATATGATGGGTGATTTACAAGCGCCCCTGCCCACACAGCGCTGAGGGTTCAGCATTTTTTGAGCAAAAATGGCATGACCTCCATGCCCCACCCTCCACATTCACCGGATCTCACCCAGAGCGATTTTTTTTCTTTCCTGGGCTGAAAAAAGATCCTCACGTGGAAAAGTTTTGTTGATGTGGAAGAAGTGAAACAAAAAGTGGCAGAAGCCCTAAAAGGCATCCAAATTGATAAGTTTAAAGACTGTTTTGAGTATTGCATCAGATGAAGAGTACTTTGAAGGTGACAGAAATTGAAACATGTAAGAATAAATACACAACTTCTTATAAGTAAATTCTGGTTTTTGGGGGTCCCCCCTCATATCATATATATTATGCATATAATTTTAATAATAAACCAAGGAGCAAGAGAAATTATGGGAGCAGCTCAAGGCCACTGATCGTGTCTGTAACCGAGTCAGGAACACGATTTATGTCAGATCTCTACGCATGCGTGACTTAAGGACTCTTACAGATTTATTGTTCTCATTCAAACCCAGAGAATGCAGGTAAAAATTCAGTGGAGTTCTCTAAACTTTGTTTTGTTTTATATATGTTTGTTTTGTCAGCCCATCAAAAAGATGACTATAATCAGATTAGTACAAAAACAGTTGTTTCTTCAACAATAGAATATTTGTATAGGAGAGATTCAATCTAGTCTGTTCTCTCCTGGCGAATCTTCAAACATCAGTCTTTCAACAATTCATGACCCTTTTTACCAGGTCTACTTTTAAAAAGGTATCATATCTTGCCTTGAAATTCTCCCCAAATACAACTTGATTCCACTGAAATCATTAGAGATAATTGACCGAGTTAGCTGTGCATGAAAAGCCGAGCTTGACGATTCAGCGCAGCTCCTGCCGACTGTTAAAGCCAGTTAATGATCCGGAGCTGTGTAGGGGTTTCCAGAAATAACACAATAATGGCCAACATGCTGTAGTTAGCAGCTCGGAAAAAGAACTGTTTATTATTTTTCAGGCAATTGCCCAAACCCAGGCTGTAGTATTTTTTTTTTGAACGAACCAGTCTACTATGAAGAAACAGCAAATCACAACTAAAATGAACACAAACATCTCCTCAATAAGGACAGTCTTGTACTCAGATTTTAGCACAAGCACACTCAGAATGATAGCACTCAGATTTTCAAAACTACTGTAATTTCTTTGAGCAAGTGCTTAGTGCACTAGATATTGATTCAAATGTCAGAGGGTAGAAGGAACCACGTAAATGCCTCTTGTAAACAGGCTGGTAGAAAATAGTAAGTTTTTTGCCTACAAGGTAAAAAGCTAAAAATGGGTATTTTGGCATTGTACTTAGTTCCAGACAACCTCTTAGGTGGTCCAGGTTTTATTTATTAGTAGATATATATGCACACATGCACATACATTGCACTTACGGAAAATCTGAAAGTTTCTCAAAAACTCAATGCCTGTGCCGAGGTCTCCAACTTATATCCTGACCTTGCTCAGCTTTTGCAGCAGGCCCTATGGAGACCTCATTTTGTGCAAAACATTTATTTGTGGTGCTGGGGAAGATAGAAAAATCAAATAAGACAGCTGAAGTTTTTTTTAATAAATAATAAAACCTATTACTAAAAATAAAGCAAAAATCCCACTTGTTAAGTGACCTCGTTTTGCAAATTGATTTTGTGTCTTAGCATTTCTGCTTTCAAAACATGCAGGGAAAACTACTTCAGTAAATTCCTAGTTAATAATTGAAAAAAAAACAAATAAGGAAGACCTTTGAATTTTGTTTGGATCTTGTTGATTTTTTTGGATATCATACACAAACAAGCTTAAAAGGCAGAGGACAAACTTGTAAAGGCGTTTTTATAAAAAATGACAAATGGTTAATATCCCTCATGTACAAATACTATTAAAAATCAGTATGAAAAGACAAAATGTCTCATTAAAAAAGGGCTATATGATTAAGTAGACAACTTTAAAATATATAACTGGTTTCTAAAAATGAATATATTTTCATTGAACCATAATAACAAAAGGGTCAGACGTAAAAGCACAAATATTGTATGACTCTACATATATAAGGTACTTAGAAGAGCCAAGTTCCTAGAACATAGAAAAATAATCCAACTTTTACTTTTCACTTGGCTTGATTTTTGTGTTGTCAGAGGCTGCTGGGAAGCATCGGAGTGGTCCCTGGTGAAGGTCAGATGGCAGGTGGGGCAGCAGGGGTGCTGACCAGGGGCCAGCCCTCCAGGACTCACCTCTCTGCCATTTGGAGCTGAGAGGCCTTGAGCTAATAACCAACTACCTGAGCTGTTAAATGAAACAGCCTTCGAAAGCAGATCCTGCAGTAGTATTGTAATCACCGGTATCTCAGGAAAGCATGCCCGTTGATTTATCAAGCCAAACTTGAGAACTCAGTGTGTTCAAACCCTCCACTGAACTATTACAGGACTGGAGCTGTTCCGACTTCCCACCTAGTAGCTTTCTCCTCCAAGCCCTCTCTTCATGTTCATTGTTTTAAGTTATTTTTTATTGAGATATAATTGATGTATAACATATTAGTTTCAGATGTAACACATAATGATGCGATAACGTGTTGGGAAATGATCACATTCTAGTTAACATCCATCACCTTATACAACTGATAACTTTCAGATATACAATACAGTATTATTATTAGCCAGATGTAATGTGCATGCTCTACATTACATCCCTGTTACCTATTGATTCATGTTCATTTTTGTTTCAGCAGCACACTATCTTTTCTAAGAGTCAAGAAATATTTTTAAATGATTAAAGTCCTATGCCAGACTGGCTCATATTTGGAGCTTAAGTGATTATCCAAAAAAGAGATTTATATCACATCTATGCAGAAACAAGGGACTCCCTCCTCTTAACTAAAAATGCCACTGGTACGCTAAGTAAACTTTCCCCGTATTTTAAACTTAAATTGTTCAAAAAAACATTGTCCAAAAATGCTTTACTGGAAAAGAGAGCTCCTTTTGGTAAAATGTAAAAGGGGTGAATTTACTTCTCCACCTAAGCCTCTCTCGTTCTCCTCTTCCCCCTACTTACCCCACTAGCATTTGGAATTTAAACGTTTCTGAAAAGAATAGAGACTAGGGTCCCCAGTGGCAGAAGGACCCAGACTTGGGTCACTGGAGCTTAAGCATCAATGAAAGTTTTAAGGACAAGCATTAAATTTTGCATTTCGGTACTTCTCTAAATTAGTACTGTTGGAAAATTATTTTCGAAACTTTCTATTTGTCATCTCTCCTGTGAATATTACAAGTAAAAGTATTTTATACAATTGAACAATAAAAAATTATTTTATGCACTAATTTCACAGTGCTGCATTGAACATAAATTATATTACAACGCTTTCCAAGGGCGAGAATCTTAGTTCCTGTGGGAGAGAAATAAATTTCCAAAGAGATTGCTTGGCTCATATCACTAGAGCAGAGGTTTACATTAGTTGTCCCCAGGCTAAATGAAGTCTGAAGTTGAAATTACTTAGAATAGGTTTAGATTGTTTTGAATTTGTTGCCAGCATCTAAAAATTGGTAGATTTAATATGAAAAAACAGAAATCTAGGGGGTCTTGACAAATCTTGAAACCCCAAGCAGGGTGGTCAGCGTATTAATGTCTGCCAACCATCCAGGGGGCCTCGGTGGTGCTGTCCGCTTGGAAGGGTCCTGGGCGCTCCAGTTCTCGCCTGCCTGCTGTGACTTGCTTTCCTAACCAGTATTACCTGCCCAAGTTCCTGTGGACACTTTCTGCTTTTTTTTTTAAAACACAGTGTAGTGGAAAAAATGCAAGAGGGTGTCCTTAGCCACTCAGCCATCTGTCATGCAGTGTAGGACTTAGCTATGTGAGTTTTCTTGCCTTGGTATTATGGCAGTTGAATGTGAAAACATCCAGAGAGGATTCCCATGGCTATTCCTGTGCACAGCTCCCATGAAGCTGATGCCCAAACAGAGAAGAGCATGGAAACAAGCAAACAGCATAGGACCTCGTGTCAAACCTTTTTCCTTTTCTTTTTTCTAGTCTGCCATAAAGAACAAGTAATTGATGCCCTGGCTGGATATTTCAGTTGCTTAGAGTATCGTCCCCCTATGCCAAGGTTGTGCGTTCAATCCCCAGTCAGAGCACATACAAGAATCAACCAATGAATGCATAAATAAGTGGAACAATAAATTGATGTTTTGCTCTCTTTCTCTCTAAAAGCCATCAATATTTTTTTTTAAATCTCCAGTAATGATGTAATGAAGTAGAGAAGATGCCATCAATAATCTAGGAAAAAGGAATGAGGCTTGGGCAAGAGACAAAAAATATTAGTATGCTTTATTCTGGAAAGATGAATAATTAGTAGGGATGAGTATATTGGGATTGCACAGACTCATAGACACCCAATTAAACTAAAATACAACTTCTCCTAGCTGGTAATAAACATTTAAGAACTTTTTCTGAGAACTGATATGCTCTGGAGGAGATGCTTAGAATATCTACGTTTTTTAAGGTTTGGATTTTTAATGAATAAGGAAAATTTGTATGTTTTGGAGGTGTATTCCTTATTTCCAAGTCTGAAATGATCTGCAGCCTGAATGATCTTTTCAAAATGCAAATTGTATACTTAGCCGGCTGGGGAGATACCATGATCAGGAAGGCGTTTTCCCAGGGCGAGGCTCACCCGTTGCACTCGGGACGTGCTGACCCCTGCCCCCTGCAATTTCTCCCAATGTGGGAAACTCGATGCAGAATTTGGGGTAGTGGGGGACTGAATTCACTCTCTCCCTGGCAAATTCATTCATATATATATATATGATCATAGGATGCCTCCTATCCTTAAAGTGTTTTCTCATTGTTCATGCAGGGAATCAAAAGTTCTTGCCCTTACTTTTCCAGTATCTCCTGGACTCCCGCTCCCCCTGCCAGCAATTGTGGGCACTTGGACGGTTCCTTCAGGACACTTCAGTGGGCAGCTCTCTCTTGTCTTGGGCCAGATCAGGTCCCCACTTCCT
>PVKM010041631.1:0-13020 GCA_004027735.1 Carollia perspicillata
CTAATAGAGTTTGGGCTTCCAGGACGATAGCATGATAGCACTTACTACTGCTGGGTCGGCATCTTAGGATTACCGCACAGACAACAGCACAGAGAAAAGCGCAGGAAACAACCCCAGATACCACTGTGATGATCCCAGTCCAGGACTGATGAATAAAAGGAGGGACAGTGGGCTCATCTGTGGAGGGAAATAAATAGTGTTAGCTCTAATGTATTTTTCAACTGCCTGTTACCCATTGTATGGCCTCATATTTTGACAGAACTGGAAAGAGTATTTTTCACTTCTTTGCCTCATTGGTTCTCTAATATGCAGTTGATGGCATTTTTTTGCATGTCTCATCAATCAGATATATACTTGCGGGCAACTAATATCCAGATGCCAGATGTTGAATGTAAAAAATAG
The DNA here is from genome assembly GCA_004027735.1 of Carollia perspicillata. Classification (NCBI taxonomy): domain Eukaryota; kingdom Metazoa; phylum Chordata; class Mammalia; order Chiroptera; family Phyllostomidae; genus Carollia; species Carollia perspicillata. Next base: position 403 of record PVKM010041631.1, read on the forward strand.
ATTTTGAGATTTTAATGAGTTAAGGTGACATAAAAGGGACTCTAAAGATACCTTAAAAGCCACCTTTCCTTTGTATCTCATTTTTATAGCTGTAATATATTACTGTGCATTATTATTAATAATTAGTTGATGTTGTATTCTAGATGTACCTTATTTTTTCTTATCCAGCTCCATCATGCCTTCTCCCTTTCTCTTAGCATGTTCTCTTAACACATATGAGTGAGCACACATGTATACACACACACCCCTCATTGTGGCTGCCTAAACCTACGAGAGCCATTTTGCATTCATTTTCAGATACACATTTTCACCATCCAGCCTAGAGAATTTCTAGAAGGGTGCAAGAGACTCATAAAAGAACTAAGAATATATGTGACTTGGTATTAGGTGAGATGACTCTGGAGGAGAACTCTGCAAACTGGCTATCAGCTACAGCGCACAGGGAACAGAGAGAACACGAGGGTGTGAGGAAGGACGTAGGTGGAGAGCAGAAAGATATGTGTGATCCTGCTCTGTCCCTCTTGTTCAACAGCAGCTGCTACACCATTTATCCTTCAACCCCTTTAAGGAACAGTTAGCAATAACATCTGGAGAAAGGGGCAGGAACACCAATCTAAAAAAATATATGAGTAGCCCTGGCTGGGTGGCTAAGTTGTTTGGAACATTGTCCTGTACACCAAAAGGTTGTGGGCTCAATCCTCAGTCAGGCCAAGGCCAAGGTTGTGGATTTGATCTCCAGTTGGGGTGCATACAGAAGGCAAACAATCAATGTACCTTTGTATCAATGTTTCTCTGTCTCTCTCTCTCTCCCCACTTTCTCTCCCACTTTCTCTCTCTCTGTCTCTCTCTCTCTCTCTCTCTCTCTCAAACTAACAAACATAACCTTGGGCAAAGATTTTAGAAAAGGAATATTAGTAGCTCACCCTCTTCTGATTTCTCTGGAATAGATTACAATAAATATTGAACATTTACTAACTGTTTCTCATTTTTCTGATTACCAAGCCTCGTGGATAAATTTTGAAAGTCGAAACCTTTCCCTTCTTGGACTTCCATGACAGCACACTCTTCTGTTTCTGTTTGTTGTGACTCAGTTTTCTTTATAGGCTCTTTCCTCCTTTTGTCCTTTAAATTTGCTTTTTCCCCATGGTTCCATTTGTGGTTTCATTCTTTTTTCACTAGCCCTAGTCCTCCTGGGCAATTTCATCCACACCCAAGGTTTGAAACATCATCCGATTTCTAAATCTTGGATCATATTCCTGATCTCATTTCTGAACTCCAGATTTGAATTTCCAGCTGTCAACTAGACAGTTGGATACCAGCATCTCCACTTGATTAAAACGGAGCTCATTATATTCTTTCCACAGTGTATGTACCACTTATAGTCTCACATTTCAGTGAATGGCATTACCATTAATTACCCAAACGAGAGTGAGGGCTTCTGTTTGTGCCCAGTATGCTCCCATGACCTTTCTTTTCTATATTCAGAACATCTCTGCAATTGATTCCTTCCCCCCAAATCTATAGCAGCAATTGCCTTAGTTTAGGTTTTTCTCATCTCCTACCCAGTGGCCTCCATACTAGTGTCTTTGCCTCTGGTTTGCTAGGCTCTAAGAATTCCTACACACTGCAGTATTTATTCTAAAATGCACAATTGGTCAGAGTGCACCTACTACTTAGAGACTAGGGAAAGTTGGTTTTTCTTTTTCCCTAAAGGACCAGATGACATGGAGACATCAAGTGATTATGAGTGCTGGCCTTTATAGACCAGAATGATACCGAAAATTACAACCTCTTGCTGTTATCTTGAGAGTTTAGAAGTTACACAGATTCCGATTCACTCCTGGCTTCCTCTGAGAGGCCACTCCCATCCATCGTCCAGACCCACTCAGCCTAGAGACAAGATGTGTGTTTAAGGGAAAGAAGGAGGAACCAGTAATAGTGAACTGCCTCGGTCATAATGCCTATTGGGGACCTGCTAATATGCCAAGAACAGGCCTAGAATCTAACTGCAAAGTTAGGTGGAGACATCTGCACATACAGATTATTAGACACCATGAGTGGGACTTCCTGCTTTATCCCTTTCCACCCACACACATATGCCTTCCAGTACATCAAGGATTAACAAATCTGGCGAGCCCAGACCAAAAGTATTACAGACCAAATTTATTGAATTATGAAATATGGGGTTGTTTTTGAGTGAGTATTTATATAGTAAAGCTTTCCTCACATTGACTTGCAACATTTCTGTGAACTATACACCTAATTATGTTTGCTTATGCAGTCAGTCCTTGACTACCCACAGATGCAGTACTTCCTTTGACTTTAAATGATGCCTACAGTCCAGTCAATGAGATCTGAAGTATTTATACACTCAAGTTCTCTGACCATAGAGGCAACACTAGTATTTAGCAAGATGCTTGCTATGTGATAACTACTTAAAGATTAAATAAAGGAATGAATAAACACATATGTTTAATCACCTCTTTATTAGTCATTGTGAATGTAGAGTAATAGGGCAACGAGCTTGTATTCTTACTTAGACTGAAAAGGGATTCTGCTCATCCTTAGCATGGAGGAAGAATTGAGAGAAGAGGAAAAGATGATAAAGACGGGCAGTCTAATAATGTCATCTTTAAATAATAGCATCGTCTTTTTATTTGAAGGGTTACATTCTATTTCCTGTAAGTTAGCAAACTCAGCACACAGGACAAATGAAGTTTGCCACCTCTCTTGTTGAAACCCAGCAATGTTCTTCATTTATGTCTGGTCCGTGTCTGTTTTTGTACTGTAATAGCAGGGTTGAATTGTTGCGAGAGACCATATGACCTACAAGACTAAAGTGTTTACTATCTGGCCCCTTTTTGAAACATTTTGCCAACCTCTCTCCTAGAACATTACATATACCTATATTCCAAATGTAAATAATACTCAAAATAAAATATGATTGAAGCTATGATTACTAATGTGTTTGTTAATCCCCACCTTAGTCATAATCTAATTGGTTAAATAATGATAAATTAAGTGAAAACAAATGCTGAATTAATGAAGTATCTTTATTACATGATTCAGCTTATTTTATACATTTTTGAGAATGCATAAAGATGGTTGAGAGAAAGATGTGGTTGGACTACCAATAAAATCATCAAAATTTGGTTTGTAATTGAATTAATTTTCCCCAGGAAATTTTATATCATTACCTATTGAGGAAAATAATTAAAGAATCCACTTTGAAAAGGAAAGATCTATCTAAAATATCTCCTCTTAGCCGTGGCTGGTATGGCTCAGTGGATCGAGTCCCTGTCTGTGAACCAAATGGTTGCTGGTTCAATTCCCAGTCAGGGCACATGCCAGAGGTGTGGGCTGGGTCCTCAGTTGGGGGAACGTGAGAGGCAACTGATCCACGTATCTATTACACAGTGATGATGCTCTCTCTCTCTTTCTCCCTCCCTTTCCCCTCACTCTAAAAATTAATGAATAAAGTCTTAAAAATAAAAGTATCTCCTCTACTCCAAGTAAAGACAAGAGGAAGACATAAGACATGCTCTACATTATTACTACTTACATGTTACTGTATTACTACTTACATATTACTACTTACATGTTATTGTATATCAAACTCAGTGTGCTGTTTAATACTGTGTAGTCACAAAACATATGGTTGGGACCAGGGACGAGAGGTGGGGAAAAGGCCTATTTGTTCTCCACACAAGTTAGACATGTATTTCAAATATCTAAGTTCTCCTATAGCAACCCATTATGGGTTTGACGTGCATAAATTTATATAAACCCAACCTTTTGCACTTTGTATTTTTAGATGATTTTACTTCTTGGGAAAAGCAGATTCTGTGATTTCCCACATGGAGGGTAAAGTATCTGGTTATGGTGTTTGCTCAAAAAGACCTCTTTTTTCAGGCATTGTCCATGGGTAATTTGTCATTCACCTTCTTCACCACACTTGGTTCTGAGCGAATCAGCAGTTCTTTAAAGGCACTGTTACCCACAAAAGACAATGATTTGACATCATGGGACCGTGGAGAGGGGATGACCAAAAAGAAACTGCCAAAGTCCTGAGGGCAATTTCAAAGGAGGACAAAGATGAGTGCTTTCAATGATAGCAACACCGTTACCTTAACTTCCTAAGATGACTATTTGATGGATAACACTTATTTGGACTCTAAATGTTAGAATTTTTATTAAAGAAAAAAATTAATCTAGTAACATTATAGTCATGCTTTGTACATTATAAGGTGTGTGTCTAAAAATACTACAGAAAATACAGTTAAATGCACAATTCTAAACTGTACCTGGCTGAGTTAGTTTTTAAAGATTTTCCACTTTAGAAACTCCCCAGGACTTACGTTTTTGCCAGTCGAAGATCTGTGACACTGTTAAGTTTCCATACTTGACGAGACACGTGAAGCTGTGGTTGCTTGTCACATTGAAATCTAGTTCACTGCTAATAGTGTAGAGCTCACTTTCAGGATCTTGGGACACTGTTGTGTTGACGGCATTTAATTCTTTTCCATTTTCCCACCAGGAGAGGTGAGGTTTTGGAAAACCTCCAGAGGTCGAACAAATTATCCTTTTGATGTTAGTAGATGGATTTCCAAGCTCAGTTATACTTGGGATATGGAAGTCAGCTGAAGAAAGAACAAGGATATTATTATATATGAGTGCAAAAATGAGACATAATTTACAACTTTTCACAAGTCACTAGTAGTCACATATACTCCAAAGACTAACATTGGTCTGAATTGGCTATAGAAATTCTTTATTCCTTTTCATAGGGGTAGGAGGGCAGTTATTAGAGAAATGAGAAATAGGTTCACATGAATAAATATTGACATAGTACTTGAATTTACAAGAAGTGAAGAGACAAATAAGAGACAACATTTATTGAGCTCTTAATTCTTGTTAGGTCTGGGTATTTTCTCATTTTGTCTTTCAACAACCCTAGGAGGTAGGTGGTAGATTAAGAAAATCAAACATCAGTAATTTCATATGATATAATTAATAATTTCATAATCTAATACAATTTGTGTTTCATAAATAATGAAGTTGAGGTCTAATCACAACCAATAAGAGGCGAAACTGGTATTTGAGTCCAAGTTTTTCAGTTACCAGGGCCTTCTTTTTCTTTGCCTTCCTTTCTTTTACTTTATTTCTTTCCTTTCTTCCTGATATTTAAGGTACACAAGCTGGCTCTCTTTCACTCATCAATTTATTAGTTAATATTATATTAAAGATTATGAACCTACCACCCAACTTGAGAACCAGAACACTGACAGTGACTTATTTACATATACTTGGATGGTCTCAGGTATCCTATCATCTACTTCCCACAGCTAACAACTACCCTGAATTTTGTTTAGCACGCTCTAGTCTTTTCATTGGGTAAACTGTCCAAAAATGTACAATCATTACCAATCCTTTACTAATCCCCCTGCCATTCTGATATGTCTTAATATAACAGAGAGGCCTTCCTAGCATTCCCCCAGGATACTTGGGGCACTCTTTCACTCGTCCAGTTGAGCCCTAATGAGATGTTATATTCAGAGCAAAGCACAGTGGAATGCCTGCAGAGAACACAGGGGAAAGCGCCCCTCACCTCTTCCTCACTTACTCCTAGATTTAAAGAGTGTATCCTTTTTGGCATGAGTGTATCCTCTCATACTTCGTTCCATAGTTTTCTTTTCAGAATTCTGAGTCCCAAAGAGAGATGTAGTATAGCCAAGTGGTCGTCAAGAGCAGGTTTTAAAACCAGTTTTGCTTTTAACCCTGGGCCAGTTACTTGACCACTTTTAGTCTCAGTTTGCTCAACTGTAAGATGGGCATAATAATACCTACTTTGTAGGGCTGTAAGCATTAAAAGACATGTTCATATAAATTACATAGCACAGAACCTAACACAAAGGACGCTAGTTAGTACTGACTTTCGTGGGTCTTAAATTTGCCCCCTCTTAGATGAGTTTCCTTATTGAAATCAGGTTGTTAGAGGAAAGTTCCAGGACTGTCTGGCAGCACTGCGAAGAAGAAGGAAACGGGGAGCCTATGACAGGTGATTATAGTTGCCAAGAAAAGGGAAAACTTGGACTTGGCTGGAGGTGAAGTCACCTTTCTTTTTTTAATTAATCCTGTTTCTAAATTAAGTCTGACATTTTCCTGTGCCATTTTTAGTTGACATTAATATTTCCTACGCCTGTAATTTATCCTATAAGATCAAATTGTTACACTGGTAGCTGACATTAAGAATATTCCCTTTGTTTCTACAAATCCAAGTAACTCATGTTCTGAATCGTAATTCTTGTTCATTTCTACACTCTGCTTTTCTGAGAAGTAGATAAACCACAAGGCACTAATACCCGGGACTGTATTAAAAATAATCTTTTCAAGGTCTGGCTCAGCTTAGGACAACCTTGGCTCTGTCTCTTATCCCTTCTGTAAGGTGATCTGTTCAGAATAACAGCTCCTAAGGCCTTGCAAGATGGTGACCCATAAAAGAATTACTCCTCTGTTCTCATTTTAATTAGTTAACCCAAGTTTTCACCATTCTTAATGGGTAGGGTAAAAATACCTTATTAGGAGAGGAAGAGGTACACATGTTTTAGAAAGTAAAAATCCATTAACTAGTTAATATGTTACCTAGTATAACTAGTTCTTCAAATGTACTGGTTAATGGAGGCTTTCATACACTGGTGTGCTGATATATCATTTTGCAATCTTAGGCAAATGTAAAGAAACCAAATTGCCCTGGTTAGCCTGAGATTTTTCCAGGTTTAGTACTGAAACTCTGTAGGTCTGAGGAAACCCTTCAGTCCTGGGCAAAACGGGACAGTTGGTCACTCTAGCCAACAGACAAACACTATTTATAATTTCTTGTTCCTCCCACTGTGGTCCTCAGCAGGCATCACCTGGAAGCTTGTTAGAAGTGCAGCATCTCAGATCCATCTCAAGACCTGCTGCATTTGGGTCTGCATTTGAACAAGATCCCCAAGTCCCAGGCCCATTTGCATTTGCCAAGCGCTGCTCTCTGTGGGCTCATTATGAAAAATCAGAATTGGTTCTGGGTCAAATTAAGCAGGTGATATTTCCCTTTTTGTCTTCCCTTACCTGACTTGAGTGCTCCACCCCACTCCCGAGGCCTTCCGCACTCTCAGGTTGCCCATGTTGACTCCTCCTTTGCCTCCTACACAATATGCTGCTAGGGGCTGTCCTCCCTGAAACTCTGCCTCTTTTCTACCAAAATGTACATGTCCTGAGTCTCCTCTCTGTGTACTCTGTTAGAGGAATATGTACCTAATGTAATTAATTGATACTGACTACTCTGTCTGTGGTGCCACTTCCCCTAGGGAACACGTTTTCATTTTTAGCAGGACCTCATAGGGGAGGTCATAATGGCAGGAACTCCAGGAATCAATGTAGGTAAGAATTTTGTAGGAAGTGGGTTTCTTAGAGCCCCTCAAATCCCACCACCATATATTCCCTATTTCCACAAGTAGGAAATACACAGAGTAAGGTTTAAGATAAGGCCATGTAACTTTGCCTTACTGCCTAAATGTTAGGTGTGAACTGGATGCTACAGACCATAGCTAAAGACCAAGGCAGGGAAGAACGGTGAAGAACTTACTACATTATCTGTTATCAAGGTTAATCATTATCTTTTTGTTGCTTATTTTCTTTTTCTTTTTTTAAACTTTTTCAATTACACATAACATTCAATATCACATTAGTTTTAGGTATACATTGGCGGTTAGACATTATATAACTTATGAAGTGATCCTCCCAATAAACCTTGTACCCACCTGGCACCATACACAGTTATTACAACATTGTCTTTTATTAGGAGGTTTGGTTTCCACGAAAGGCTCAAGTGCCCAGGGAGAAAAAGAAATGTATTTGAATTTTAAGTGTGAGGGAATGGCCCAGGGCTGTATTCCTCAAGGAGGGCTCAGATTACATCACACTGTCATCTGTAAGTCAAGGCTTCTTTTGACCCAAGATAAGAAATGCTTACCCTTCATAGTAGTTGTACATTTAGGGCTTTGATTCATGAGTTAATTTCCTTTTCCGGTGGCAGGCATAAATTATGCTTTCAGTTCTCTCACATCTAAATTTGTAGGAATGACTTTTAGATGAGAGCTTCAAATATACAATAAATATAATAGTACAACAGCCATAATAATAAATATTCAAATACTATTTGAAAAATATTTGTGCCTGCATTGCTCTTATACCTGTCAACATGCCTTCCTATGAATATATTACTGGATCAGGACAGTGAATAGCAGAGCTACCGCAATTCAAATATGTCCCCTAATGATTTGGGAGGCATTCAGATCATTAGAGTGCCCCGGAACGATTGTCATGAACTTGGATTGTCAAAGTGCAAGAAATGTAACAGGGTGCAGCCAAAGGGCAGGGGGCAAATAGGGATTTGTAATGGGGTCCAGAACTCAGAGTGTCCAGGAAATATTAGGAAAAAATGTATATATAGGATGTCCTCATCCCCTACCCCGCAAGTCTGAACTGGGGGATGGGACACTTGGAGTAGGGTCATTGAGGGCTGTTTTGCATAGCAACAGCTTTGCAGCTCACCTCTGACATGGTCATTTAACATATCTATAACCTTTAACTGGTTTCATGGATATGTTAAGTAGCTGTGGCCATGCTTTGAGTCAGGCGGATGGAAGTGACTTCTACCCAAGATGTAACTGGGAGGCTACTCTCCCTGGTTACAGCGCCTGCGTGAGAGCTTGGAGATGATTGGCTCCAAGACATGGGGCCACATCTGCCCGGACTTACTATGGCAGCCCAGTAAAGCTGGAAGAATACAAGAATGCCAGCAGGTGTAACTGATTGTGGGAGGAGTTGGAAATAGGGCTGCGGAGGAAGATTGGCACTGGGATTTAAACCCAGGCATGGCAGCCATGCCAAGCAGGGGAACCGCGTGGCTTTGGCAGAGAGGGGACCCTGTGGCTTGGGCGAGAGTCAGGAACACACAGCTTTTGGGTGTTCCCTTTTGCCACGTGGCTTAGGAAGCAGGAGAGACTTTGCCTGGAAGAAAAAAGATAAAAGGACTCTTGCTTGTGGGCCATGAGAAGGTACCACATGGCTTTGGATTAACTGGAGATCATGGCAGCAACACAGCTGATGGTGCCAGGAGCCTTCTTTTCCTGAGATATGGTACCCTGGACTGGGCAGAGAAGCAAGGACTGTGTGCATCTGTGGGTATTCTAAAGGACTTTAGTATTTTAACGAAGACATTAAGTTATTACTCTAAGTCTCCATAACTTTTAAGTAAATAATTCCTTTCCTTTTCACCAATCTCTGGCATTGAGAGACATCTTTCCCTTTGCCTTTGGCGGTGGGCAAAGTGAACCTAGTACAGCAGGGGGAACCCCCAGAGAAAAAGGGGGTCCTTTTGGTAATAGTATGTTGTTCACTCCCCCTGGGTCTGTTCTGTAACAGAAATGCACACTAGGAGACATGTGCAGGACACTGTGAGAAATCAGTTAGGGTTGACTGTAAAACTAGAGATTCACTTAGCCCTAAGAAATACAATGAGATACATCCCTCTTTGAGAAAATGTTCACTGAATTCAATAGGAATATATTTTGAAGGGCATCAAGAGCCTGCAGACTTAAGAGTAAATCAGAAAATTCCACTGACCTCTGACCAGTAATCTCACGGACTTCGAATGTACCCTTTGGAAACCCCCTTTTCCAGGTTTCTGAATGATGCAGTCGTAGATGCCACTGTCTGACAGTCGCAGAGCCAGGATCACAATGGAAGAGTTATTGGTGATGGCAGGGATGGTTCGGTTCTTGTACTTGGGCCACACTTTCACGTCTCCAAATATGACACTCAGCACCATATCAGTATATTTTTTTTTCTGCCAGTAGATGCGAACTCTTGTCAAGTCATCAGCAGAGATATTGTAATCACAAGGTAGTACTGCTGTATCTTTCACTTTCTTGATCACCTGGCTGATGCCTAAGGATGGGCAAGTAGAACAAGATTTTATATATTTATTAAACATATATTCCTGCACAAGCAGGAAATCAGAGTTGGCAGCAACAGAACTCACAGCATTGTATCTTGTGACCAAGTACAATCAAAGAATGCAGTTTGGTTTTGATATTTTAGTGTGGTTAAAAATTAAATAAAGTTTACCATCTTAACTATTTTTAAATGTACAGTTCAGTAGTGTTAAGTATGTTTACATTGTTGTGCAACAGATCTCCAGAACTTTTTCATCTTGGAAATCTGGAACTCTATACATATTAAACAGCACCCCTTTCTCCCTCTCCCTGATTCCTGGTAACCACCACTCAACTTTATGAATTTGACTACTTTAGACAGCACATATAAGTAGACTCATGCAGTATTTGTCTTTTCGTGACTGGCTTATTTTACTTAGCATAATGTCCTCAAGTTTCATTCACGTTTTAGCATGTGCTAGAATCTCCTTCCTGTTTAAGAAAGGATAATAAGATAGTGACGATAATGAATAATATTCTATTGTGTATACACACACACACACACACACGCCACTTTCTTTCTCCATTTATCTCTTCATAGATAGTGAGGTAGGAGGTCCACTAGTTCCATAAGAAGAAGGACTTTGAACTCCAACCACAGGTTGGGCATGTACTCAACCCCACAGGGATATAGAAACCATTGTTAAGAAATGTGATGTCTTTAGGGAATTTTCATGATCATTTTTATGGATGGTCTCTGTGATCTCCTGATCTGGGTGCTCTAGGGTTGCCCTTTATGCAGTTCATGTGGGCTCTCCGGCTGTACTTTGGCTTTGATTATTGATGGCTCATTCATTGCTGGGTTCTCTCCTCTGGCTGGCTGACTGGGAGTCACGGCTCCCACCACATCTTGTATGCGGTTGTATAGGTGCTGGTTAATAAAGCCACACTACCCAGAAAACCAAACCCATGCCAATAAAAGTACCCCATACCACATCAGCAATATCGACAGCAATTGAACAAAGATTGATAAAGGTGGAGAGAGATTAAGAATATTATAAAACAGGAAAAAGGGAATATGAGATGACTAAAGGAGAGAAAAATGATTTTGAGAGGGATGAGGGAGGAGAAATAATACGAGTAGGGGATAGAAACAAGGCAAAGAAAGGGACAAAATAAAATTTAAAATTAAGAAAAATAGGCAATAGCAAAATGGAATAAGAAAAGGGGAGAGTATAATATGATGTTTGAAATAGAGAACCAAAAGGAACAAAATTTCAGAATAACCGCAAGAGGGTCAATAACAATGACGGCTGAGCAAAGATTAATAAAGGTGGAAAGAGAATAAAAATATAAGAAGGTGAAAAAGAATGTGAGCTGACTAGAGGAAGGAACAATGATTTTGAGAGGATAGAGGGAGGAGAAATAAAGGAATAGGAACAAGGTGAGTGTAGGGGAAAACATACTATTTACAATGAAAATAAGAAAGGGCAGGAAGATGTCTTATTCCAAAATGAAACAAGACAAGGGAAGGGTACGATGTGAGATTTGAAATGAAAATAAAATAAAATAATATAAAAATCTAAATAAAAAGAATAAAAAATAAAAGACAGAATAGTTCATTCATTGGAATACAATCGGAACAACAGAAGAAATATTAAAAGGCTATGCAAAAGGAAGAAGAAATAGTGCAAATTCTGAAGAAGAACAAGGTGGAATTCGTCTCAGCAGAGTTTGGTGTTTGCCTTCTGTCTTCTCTTTCTGGATCTGCCTCTGGCTTTTCAGCATTTCAAGGTCCCAGGGTGGGTCACCCAACTTCTGGCAGCACCGCTTGTATCACCTTCACTTGCCTCTAGAGGGGGTTTCTACTGTGATGGGGAGGGTTAGGGAGACCCCCAGGTCTCCACTGGGAGGCACTGTTCAGTCTTCTGGAAAAATTGGTGCATTCCCCTGCCCCTGCACCCCCAATCTTGGTCTGTCCCAGCTTATTTCCAATATTGTATAGTTTCTGATGAACTCACTGTCCATTTCAAGGGAGGGGCGAATCTGTGTGAGAGGGTCAGCTCTTTCCGGCTTGGTGCTGATGGCAGCTCTGTATGCCAGGCAAGGCTAGGTGGGGCCTTGAATCTCTCTTGCTGCACTGATTTCTAATCTCCCTGCCTTGCAGGCCTCAGGGGAATAAGGCCCTAGGAACCAGTGTATTTTGTCTCCCTGAGAGAAGTTCAAAATGAGCCCTTTTGGTGTTTTTTTTCTTCTGTATTTCTCTTGTGGAATGCATGCCACAGGGGGTTCTTGAGCCTGTCCTGCCTCTTTTGCAGAGCTTCTCCATTTGATGGGGTGGTACTTGCAATCCTGCAGGAGGTGAGGGCTGGGTGCATCCTTCCCTTCCCAGAGGCTTGACCTCTGCTGGCAGGGGAAGGGAATTCTCTGCCTGGCTGTAAGTAATCTCAGGTGCTCAACTCCTGCCTGTTCAGTTCCCGGTCCACTGCCCTTATAGCAGACAGTTCCAAACTCTCCACTCTGTGCAGCCTCCAGCCTGCTAGCCGGGCCTGGCTGGGGCCAAAAAATCCCCTTGATGTGCACATTTCTGATCTCTCTGCCCAGCTGTATTCAGGGGGAGCAAACCGCACTTTTTATC
>PVKM010041632.1:0-13073 GCA_004027735.1 Carollia perspicillata
TCACACATCACAGTCCAGAGGATCCCACAGAAGTCATAGACCTTTGATGGAAAAATGTGTGTGTACATACACCCAGACTCACACCAACATAGGATTCCTGGGTGGCATGAAGTTGGCCAGTGGCCACCCATTTGACACAGCAGGACTGGACGCAGTAGATGAGGGGGGAAAAGGAGGCGGTGGGTGAGGGGGTAGGAGGACTAGGAGGAGGGTGCCTGGAGGAGGTTAGTAACCCAGCTGTCAGAGGGAGGAGGTAAGTGGATGGAAGAGGTGTCTGGAGATGAAATTGCTGGTAGGCGTTAGAGAACTTCTCAAAGCAAAGGCAGGGGAACAAGGGGTCTGAGAGGATGTGGCTTCGGGACAGGATGGGTCCCACTCACCCCAGACCTGTCCTCGGGGTCGCTGGCACCTCCACCCCCGGCCACCACGTCATCCTCAGACTCGTCGAAAGAAGAGGCGGAGGAGAAGCCGCCACTGCCCACCTCACCCTGGGAGAGAGATCCCACTGGCTGAGCCTCAGGCTCAGGGGTTTCAGGAGTGATGATGAGGCGGGGCACAGAGATCAGGGAGCTATACTCCAGGTGAGAGTACAGGTGAGTCACCAACTCCCCAGACTCTTGTTCCGCTAATGGGTCATCTTGGTTGGGCTCCCCTAAAAGGCAGTCTGTCCCAGGCTCTGTCTGGGGTCCACGAGTCTCTTGTGTCTGTGCACCATCAGTGCCAGGCTGTGTCCAGGAGCCATCAGTAGTTTGTTGTGTTGGGAAACCATCAGTGCCAACCTGTTTCCAGGCTGTTTCACTATCCTGTTGTATTTGGGAGCCATCAGTGTGAGACTCTGTCCAGGGGTCTTCAGGATCCTGCTGTGTTCTGGAACCATCAACGTTCAGTACTGCCCAGGAGCCATCAACTCTTGGCTCTGTTGAGGGACAGGCCCCCTCTGACTGAGTCCGAAGGCTGGATCTCTTCTGGTGGGTAGACCGGTTGTTAGCCCAGAGCTTGGACCTCTCTGGCTGGGTCTGTGACCCATGTATTTCTAACTCTGTCCATGGCCCATCAACGCCTGGCTGTGTCCAGGGTCTGGCCCTCTCTGGCTGACACTGAAGATCGGCCCTGCGTGGATCAGTACAAAATCCGTCTGTCCGAGTCTCCGTCCAGGGCCCGGCTGTCTCCAGCTCTGACCAGTGGCTGCTCCTTTCTGGATGTGTCCTGGGGCTGGACTTGTCTGGCCCTGTCTTTGGGCTGGGCCGCTCCGTCTCCGCTCCGAGGCCAGCTGCTTCAGGACCAGTCTGTCTGTCTGTCCCCGGTTCAGGCCCGAGGCCGGCCCTCTCGCGTTCGGAATGGAGGCAGGACCCCTCGGTCCAGGCCTGGGGCCCGCCCCCCTCTGGCCGCCCCGCCGGGCCCCCGGCACCGGGTCCTGGTCTCTGCTGCCCCGGCTGCCGCCGCCGCCCCCCTCGCGGCGCCTCCAGACCCATGCCGGTCGACCGCGGCAGCTTCCCGGCCTCGGCCTCGTTCAGACTCCCCCGGCACGGGCAGCGCCTCATGCCTGCTCCCTTGGTTCGGGCTTCGGCCCAAACCGGCCCCTCCTGGCCCTTTAAATCCGACGAGGGGTGTGGCTGCGGAGCCCAGACTGGCAGGTTCCGGCCGGCGGGCCTCCAGCCCGCCAGGCCACGCAGTAGTTAACCGATACTCCCCCTCCGGGGGCGCGGAAAAGCCCCGAAGCCCCGCCCAACGGGACGTGGCGTAAGGGGCGGGCCTTTCCTGTCCCCGCTCTCTTCCCTTGGACTGAGTTGATTCCCCGTACTCGGTACTCCTCTGCGTCCGGTCTGGGATTCTAGCTGAGGGTCCGTGAAGCTCCTCCTTATATGCCTGCGATTAATCTAACCTCCTTTCACCCTCGAGTGACCAATTTCGCCTCCTTAAAACTTGGAGATGGGTCCAACCGCGGGCCCTTTCTTCACACAGGGCAGGGACGATGTTCCAAAGATTTGGGAATCCCACGGCGGTGTGTTCAAAACCGCCTCTCCCACTTCCTAGCTGTGTTACCTTGAACGAGTGGCTTACGCTACCTACCAGGGCTCAGTTTTGTCATCTGTAAAATGAGGATACATAATATTATTTGATTGTTTCGAAAAATGTGTGTTCAGCCCAGGCTGGTGTCGCTCAGTGGATTGAGCACTGGCCTGCGAACTGAAGGGTCACCGGTTGATTCCGAGTTGTGGTACCTGCCTGGGTTGCCGGCCAGGTTCCCAGTAGGGGGCACGCGAGAGGCAACCACACATTGATGTTTCCCTCTCTCCCTTCCTGTCTAAAAATAAATAAAATCGTTTTTTAAAAAACGTGTGTTCAATTCCGCAAGAGCCAAGCACTTTACCAGCAGGGAAATTGAGACCCAGAGCAGTGAAAGAATTTGTCTAAGGTCAGAGGGAGATTAGATGAGGGGGCAAACCCAGGGCCTTATGTCTGAAGCTAGGATACCTAGCCAAATCCTGGCTCCAACAGACTTGTTTCCTCTGAGCCTCAGTTTCCTCAGCTGTAAAAAGGATATAGCAATGATAATTTCCTCGTGGGGTTGTTATGGGAATTTTTATTTATTTATAATGTATACATTTGTGCACTTGCTTTGCACTGTGCAAGGTACTTACACCTCTTTATACCCCATTCCTTTTAAGGTAGGGATCATCATCACCCATGGTCAGGAAAACAGAGGCATAGTAAAGAAAAGTCCAAGATCACATATCTAAATTGTGTAGATTTGAACTCAGGCCAACCTAACCCAAAGTCTGAACTTTTTGACCCTACGGGATGACATAACTTGCTTTCGAGACTGAGGTGTTGCAGGAGTAGCTGGAAGTTAAGAGTATTTTCTCTAAGTCAGATCATGATTCTTCCCTGCTCGGAACACTCCGGGTTTCCCATCCCATTCACCACAGTCCTCATCATAATTCACTATACTCTGTGTGATCTGGCTCTAGTTACCTCCCAGATCTCATCTTCTCTGTATTTTCCCTTCATTCATTCTGCCCACTAGCCTCCACTGTTTCTCCGAGACATCATGTCTGTTTGTTCCCTCTGCCCGGAACGCCCTTCCCGCTGATATTCCCACAGTTCCCTCCCTCGCCTACCTCAAGTCTTTGAATGTCACCTCTTCAGTGAGCCTTCTCTGACCACCCTATTTAATCTCACAATCTTCCACTCCCTGACCCCCTTCTCGGGTTTATTTTTCTCTTTAACACATATCATCTTATTAAATACACAAGCATACCAGAGAGATGTTGTGGGTTAGATTCCAGACCACCACAATGAAGTGAATATTGCAATAAAGCAAGTCGAAGAATTTTTTGTTTTCCCAATGCATATAAAATTATGTTTACATTATACTGTACTCTATTAAGTATGCAATAGCATTATGTCTAAAAAAACCCAGCCCTGGCTGATATAGCTCAGTGGATTGAGTGCGGGCTGTGAACCAAAGGGTCACTGGTTCGATTTCCAGTCAGGGCACATGCCTGGGTTGCAGGCCAGGTGCCCAGTGGGGACCACGTGAAAGGCAACCACACATTGATGTTTCTCTCCCTCTCTTTCTCCTTCCCTTCTCCTCTCTCTAAAAATAAATTTAAAAAATATTTTTTAAAATAACCAGAACTGCCAGAAAATCGAACTGTGTGGAAGTCTGACAACCAAGGAGTTAAAGAAGAAACATTCATCCATCCTGGTAGGAGGGGCAGAGACAGGCAGCTGGGGTGGAGAGGACTCCCAGCAAGGCAGCTTGGCTGGAGGACTGGGCAAGGTGGCAGCAGGCAGAGTGGGTGGTCCCACATGTGTATGCAGATAAACCAGGAGGAACAACTGGGAGTGAGACAGACTGCCCAACCCAGGGTTCCAGCATGGGGAAATAAAGCCTCGAAACCTTTGACTGAAAAAAAAACCTGTGGGGGTTGAGACAGAGGTAGAAACTCCCAGCCTCACAGGAGAGTTCATTGTAGAGACCCACAGGGTCCTAAAACATTCACAAACCCACCCACCTGGGAATCAGCACCAAAGGGCCCAAATTGCTTGTGGGAGTGGGAGAAGTGACTGAAGACCGGGAGAGCTGAGCAATCAGCATTGATCCTTCTCAGACCCCTCCTCCACAGACAGTGCCACAACTCAGTGACCTGGGTTTCCCCACCCTGGTGATACTTAAGGACCCGCCCCTTATATATAACAGGTGGTCCCAGATAAAAAAAAAAAATGGCCCAAATGAAAAAACAGATCAAACTTCCAGAGAACAATACAACTAAATGATAAAGAGATAGCAAACCTATCAGATGCAGAGTTTAAAACACTAGTAATCAGGATGCTCACAGAAATCATTGAGTATAGTGGCAAAATAGAGGAAAAAGTGAAGGCTATGCAAAGTGAAATAAAGGAAAATGTACAGGGAACCAACAGTGAAAGGAAGAAAATCAGGACTCAAATCAATGATTTGGAGCAGAAGGAAGAAATAAACATTCAACCAGAACAGAATGAAGAAACAAGAATTCAAAAAAACAAGGAGAAAAAAAAAACAAGGACAGCTTTAGGAACGTCCGGGACAACTTTAAATGTTCCAACATCTGAATTATAGGGGTGCCAGAAAGAGAAGAGAAAGAGGAAGAAATGGAAAACTTATTTGAAAAAATAATGAAGGAGAACTTCCCCAATCTGGCAAAGGAAATAGACTTCCAGGAAGGCCAGGCAGCTCAGAAAATCCCAAAGAAGTTGGACCAAGGAAGCACACACCAAGGCACATAATTACATCACCCAAGATGAAAGATAAAGAGAGAATCTTAAAAGCAGCAAGAGAAGAGACAATTACCTACAAAGGAGTTCCCATAAGACTATCAGCTGATTTCTCAGAAGAAACCTTGCAGGCAAGAAGAGGCTGAAAAGAAGTATTCCAAGTCATGAAAGGCAAGGACCTCCATCCAAGATGACTCTATCCAGCAAAGCTATCCTTTAGAATGGAAGGGCAAAAGGGCAGATAAAGTGCTTCCCAAATAAGGTCAAGTTAGAGGAGCTCATCATCACCAAGTCCTGATTATATGAAATGTTTTTTAAAGGTTTTATTTATTTATTTATTTATTTTTAGAGGAAAAGGGAAGGGAATGAGAGAGGGAAAGAAACATCAATGTGTGGTTGCCTTTCACATGCCCCCTACTAGGGGCTGGCCTGCAACCCAGACGTGTGTCCTGACTGGGAATCGAACCGTGACCCTTTGGTTTGCAGGCCAGTGCTCAATCCACTGAACTACACCAGCCAGGGCTATATAAAATGTTAAAGGGACTTATCTAAGAAAAAAAAGATAAAAAACTGTGGATAGTAAAATGACAACAAACTCACAACTATCAATAACCGAACCTAAAAAAACAAAAACGAACTAAACGAACAACTAGAACAGGAACAGAATCACAGAAATGGAGATCACATGGAGGGTTATCAGCAGGGAAGGAGAGGGAAGAGAATTCGGGGGAAAGGTGCAGGGAATAAGAAGCATAAATGGTAGGTACAAAATAGACAGGGAGAGCTTAAGAATAGTATGGGAAATGGAGAAGCCAAAGGACTTTTATGTATGTCCCATGCACAAGAACTAAGGTGGCAGAGTGATGGTGGGATGGGGGATACAAGGTGGAGGGGGATAAAGCGAAGAAAAAAATGGGACAATTGCCATGGCTGGTGAAGCTCAGTGGATTGAGCACGAGCCTTCAACCCAAAGGGTCACAGTTTGATTCCCAGTCAGGGCACATGCCTAGGTTGTGGGCCAGGTCCCCAGCAAGGGGTGCATGAGAGGCAACTGCACACTAATGTTTCTCTCCCTCTCTTTCTCCTTCCCTTTCCCTCTCTCTAAAAATACATAAATAAAATCTTTAAATAAATGGGACAACTGTAATAGCCTTATCAATTAAAATATATTAAAAAATAAAAATAAAAATGCTAACCATCATCTGAGCCTATTGGGAAAACAGTGTTCATAGACTTGCTCGAGGCAGGGTGTTCACAGCCTTCAATTTATATATATATAAAAAAGCAATATCTTCAAAGCACAATAAAACAAAGCACGAGAAAACGAGGTATGCCTACACTTATTTATTTTGTTTATTGTGCCCCTCACCAGCAGCCAGGACCAAAAGGGCAAGGAATTTTGCTTTTGTTCCTTGCTTTGTCCCCAGTGCCTAGAAAAGCACATGGTAAGTGCTTAATAGAAATTAGTAAAGAATTATTTCTCCATAAGAAATTTCTCTTGCGTGTAGCTCTCCGATTCTGTGCCAGGCCCTGTGCTCTTTACACTGTTTCGCTGCACGTTTCTCTCACGAACACTGAGCAAGAGGTGAGGCCAAGGCCCCATTTTACGGAAGGGGGCACTGAGACTCAGAGGTCTGCCAACTTGTAGCCTTTGTTTGTATGACCTCATGCATGTGAAGCATGCGTCACCAGGCTTGGCACCATCTGCCACAGTCCTGTAAATTAGTTATTGTCATAGGTACTTTTTAAATATTTTTACATTCAAGAGTGAGCTGCCACTCGATCCTGAGTCAGACCCTTAAGTCTGGAAGGGGACGGGGTAGTTTCTGTCTTGAAATTGAGTCACCTGTGGGAGGGTCATTGGGCACAGGTCCAGGGCTCTAAAATGAGTCATCTCTTTACAGAAGTCCTATCAGGGACCCTGTAGCGCATCAGTCGGGCTGGGAAAATGAGGTCCAGAAAGGGTCAAGGCTCTTCTGAGGTCACATAGCACAGAGACAAAGACAAGGAGGTCTGATTCCTGACAAAGCGGTTAGACAGGGGCCAGAGTTCTGTGGAGGAGGCGTCCTATCCTCCTTCCAGCAGTGAGAGAGAGAAGACCCAGCCAGCTGCTTCTATTCCAGACTGTGAGAAGAGGGGTGAGTCATCCTGTTGTGGGGGAGGGGGGGAGCCGACTTTAAGCCGTCTTGTTCCCCCACCTCATCCCTCCCGCCCCAAGACACACACACCCAGATGGCCTGGGAGCTGGTGTTCTGAGATGCCAAGGATCCTGACTCAGAACTGGGAATCTTGGCTGAGTGTGTTCTGGGAAATGTCAGGCTTTCAGGAAAGAGAGGAGTCCCACTCAGGCCATCCTGCAGGTCGGCGGGGAGCGGAGAGAGCAAGAAGTCTAAAGGAACAAGGGCCCAGTGTGCCAGGGGCTGAGTGTGAGGGAGTTTGTTTACAGCGGGGAGAGTTGAGGGTGCAAGAGGGAGGCAATTGGCCAGTAAGGAAGGGGGGGTTATATGTGCAAAGGAGGAGGCTGGGTGCCAGGATGTGGGTGTTTGAAGCAGAGGGTGCGTGTGCAAAGTGAAGGGGCTCCATGTGCACGGGAAATGTTTGCTGGGAATACGGGTGTTCAGAGGAGAGATCTTGAGCCTGCTGGGGGTAGAAATAAGAAAGGGAGGGGTCGCAAGATGTTCGTGTAGAGGACACGTGTGGAGTTTGTCAGGGAAAGAGTTGTTTGCAAAGAAAACGTTGTAGCGAACAGAAAGGTCCGAAACACACAGGCACTTTGAGATGAGTGGAAGGGCATAAGAGCGCATGCGTGTGTTCCCCTTGTACCGCCCCCAACCCCGCCCGCGTACAATCCCCAGCGGGTCTGAACGCCTAACCTTAGGCCCCGCCCCCTACACACAGCAAGGAGTTCTTTGTGCCAGTCAGCGAGCTGCTGCTCCGTCATTGGCTAGCCGTTCGGAGTGAGACTCCAGGAAGTGCGAGAGTCCCCCATGCTTTGCGGAACCGGAGCCTAGGAGCAGTGGGTGCTTAGCAACAGGGGGAGGTACCCAGTAACGGGTAGGGGGTACGGGAGAGGAATTGTGGGTGCCTAGCAACAGAGGTGAAGGCGGTGCCTGGCGACGAGGGGGGCTCGGGGAAGTGGAGAGGTAGCCCTGGAGAATCTGTGGGTGTCTAGAAACGAGGAAGGACCTTAGCAACGGCAGGAATGAGACGGGGGAAAGTCAGTTTTGGGAGCTGAGCAGGAAGAATTATAGGTTCCTAGAAACGAGAGAGGGAACTAGGAGAAACTGGAGGGACCTGTATCAGGGAGGGAAGTCTTTGCTAGGTGGGAATCTTAGGGCGAACACGGAGGAATGTGAGGGCTTGGGGTGGGGGAGCAAAGCAGGGAGGTCAGTCCCACCACTCCCACCCGAGTAATTCCTCCTCTTCTCCCCTAGGCGATGTGGCTGGAGGTTGGGAGCCTACTGCGGGGGACCTGTGGACAATTGGGCCGGACTATTGGTCTGCCTTGTGGGGTCCTGGGTTCTGGGCCCCACTGCTGGGTAAGAGGCTGGGGAGAGCTCTTCAACGGGAAGAGCCTGAGGGAGGCGTCAGTGAGTACAGGGGCAGGGAGGAATCCAAAGGGTCAGGCAGACCCTGTGTCTTCTACTTCTTGCCAATGTCCACGTCTCTTGCAGGGGCCATGCGGGTGTTCTTGGGCCCAAAAGCTTCATCAGGGTGAGCCTGGCAGAGGCCTGAGTGAGGAGGACATTTCCAAGGCCCGGGAGGCCCGTCTCAGGAAGACACCTCGGCCCCAGGTATCATTGCCTCCATCCACCCAGCAACACTCCGTGAAGGCACTTGGCCCCCTGAGCCTGGGGAAGGGTGTGATGTGATGGCAGGTTGGTTGTACTCCCTGGGCACCATACCCACCTTCCCACCCTCGGACCTTCTCCCCATTTTCCAGCTGAGTGACCGCTCTCGAGAACGCAAGGTGCCTGCCTCCCGCATCAGCCGCTTGGCTAACTTTGGGGGTAGGTGTGATTGTGGGAGACTGTGGCCTAGATAAGAGGAAGCAACAGTGACAGAATGAAGCAAAGAAGAGGGTGAATCAGAGACAGACAGAAGGGAGAGATGAACAGAGAACGAAAGCAAAGGCCTGCAAAACCAAGGGAAATAGAGGGGCAGGTAACATTATTGAGAACTTGGAAGAATGAGCAAGGTCCCATGTGTGTGATCCCTCTGCACCGGGTCAATAATTGTTTATTTCCATTCTACAGATGCGGGCATGGAGGCTAAGGGAAGTGAAGTGACTTGACCCCAGGTTAGCAGCAGAATTTACAATTCAGGTCACAATCTGCATGAAATATTTTAGGGGGTGCAGCCATCATTAAAAAGAAGAATAGCCCTGGCTGGTGTAGCTCAGTGGATTGAAACGCGGGCTGTGAACCAAAGGGTCACCAGTTCAATTCCTAGTCAGGGCATTTGCCTGGGTTGGGGGCCAGGTCCCCAGTAGGGGGCACACGGGAAGCAACCACACATTGATATTTCTCTCCCTCTCTTTCTCCTCCCCTTCCCCTCTCTCTAAAAATAAATAAATAAATCTTTAAAGAAGAAGAAGAATAGAATGGAAAATATGAGTGAACCCGTAGAGTCAGGGAAAATATTTCTTATGAAACATTATATATGTGTTGGTTTCTACCAGTTATAATGCAAGTGTCTTCCTTACTGCACATCATGGTTCCAGCTTTAAAGACAATGATTCACAGTATAAAGAGGAAGTTAAATGTAGTGTTTAGAACTTTGGCACTGGGCTGCCCAGGGTTCAAGGAGTGATTCTGCTGCATAACTCTGGATGAATTACTTAACTTCTCTGAGCCTCGATTTCCTTTTCTGCAAAATGGAAGCTTTCCCATAAAACTTATCTCATGAAGGTCTGCGGACAAAATGAATTAAAGCATTTAAGGTACTAGGAATGGTTCCAGGCATGGAGAAAGTGCTCGGAAAATGCCAGCTACGATCGTTCTCAGGGATTGCGATAGTGAAAGAGTCAGAGAGACTCGGCATACCTGTAGCGATAAGGAGGCAAGAGGGGGCAGAGGAAATCAGCCAGCGAGAACATCCAAAGGAGGACCAGAGAGAAAGAGGCCTAGATAGACATGCCAAGTGTGGGAGAGGGGATAGAGAGAAATAACCGACAGGAAAGGTGAGCACGAAGAAGAGGAGGAGGTATGGACAGAGAAACAGGAGTCATAGGAAGTCACAGATCATTTTGGAGCCTTCTTATCCTTGGCTGTGTACAAGGATCATCTTGGATGCTTAATAAAAATACAAATTCTGAGGCCTCAACTCAGGCCTGTTTAATCAGAACCTCAGGGGTGGGACCTGGGCACTGTATTTATAAAAGCTCTCACGTGACTCAAGTGTGCAGCCTGGGTGAGAACTGCTGCTGCAGGAGACAGGCCTGGAGAGAGGGACAGAGGGAGAGACAGCCTCACTTTGAAGGGAACCCCAAGCACGGAGAGTACTGAGAGTTAGGGACAAAGATACATAGAGACTTGGCTGCAAAGAGTTGGGAGACAAGTGTGCTTAGAGAGAGACAGCAGAGAGAGGGTGGAGGCGGGGAATGCCCTGTGCACGCGGGCATTCGGGCTCCTCTCTCACTCCTCAGGACTGGCTGTGGGCTTAGGCCTGGGAGTGCTGGCCGAAGCGGCCAAGAAGTCCCTGACGGGAGGATCTCTACAGTCAGGTGAGTTAGTCACAGTACCTGGGTTTGGACCCTGGCCCGGCTGGGTGACCTGGGGCCAGTGGCTTCACCCCTCAGGGCCCCAGTTTCCTCAAGTGAAAAATGGAGATGGGCCCTGGCTGGTGTGGCTCAGTGGATTGAGTGTGGGCTGTGAACCAAAGGGTCGCGGTTCGATTCCCAGTCAGGGCATATGCCTGGGTTGCGGGCCAGGTCCCTAGTGGGGGCCATGTGAGAGGCAACCACACGTTGATTCTTCTCTTCCTCTCTTTCTCCTTCCCTTCTCCTCTCTCTAAATAAATAAATAAATAAATAAAATATTAAAAAATAAATAAATAAACCATCTTCCTTTAAAAAAAAATGGAGATGATGATAATATATTCACCTCTAGGGGTCACTGTGAAGGGCTCGGGACAGGCTGGGAACCCTGTCAGGGTCCTGATGCATTGAGATAATTTGAGAAAAAAAATGTAAGCCCTCCAGAGTTGAGTTCTAACTCTGAGTAGGAGACAAAGGCTGAAATGAGTGCCAGTGGACGTCTGGGTCCAACGGAGATGGAATGAGATGAGCCTTTTTGGATAAGATTCCCCAACAAGTCAATGGCCGAAACAAAACTAGGGGTGGCTATTCTAGATTATAAAGGGACTAAAGAAATAATAGCTGACAGATGGAATGTGTGGACCCTGATTGAATGTCAATTTGAAAAAACTGTATCACGGGAATGTAAAGTACAGCATTAAGAATATAGTCAATAATCCTTGGCTGGTGTGGCTCAGTGGATTGAGCTCCGGCTTGCAAACCAAAGGATCACTGGTTCGATTCCTGGTTGAGGCACATGCCTGGGTTGCAGACCAGGTCCCTGGTCGGGGGCTTGTGAGAGGCAGCCACACACTGATGTCTCTCTCTCTCTCTGTCTCCTTCCCTTCCCCTCTCTAAAATGAATAAAGAGAATCTTAAAAAAAAGAATATAGTCAATAATACTGTTATAGCTGAGTATGGTGCCAGGTAGGTATTAGACTTATGGGGTGATCACTTTGTAAGTTAAATGAATGTCTAACCACTGAGCTGTGCATCTGAAACTAGTATAATGAATGTCGACTGTAGTTGAAAGGTAAAAAAAAATTTTTTTGAGAGCTATAAAAGACTTTCAGGGATAATTGGGAAGATCTGGATAGTAGGTATTAGAGAAATAGTGTTAATTAGGTGTGATTATGGTTCTGTGATTCTGTAGGGTAATATCCTTATTTTTAGCGCAGGTTGAGTGCAATGCCATGCAAATTGGTCAGCAAAACATACTAGTAAGTGTTTGGTCGCATACACTGATAGAGTAGAAGAGGCAGAATATTAAAATGTTTGAATTGGGTGTGCAGGTGTTCATGATGCAACTTTCCTGTCTTTTGGGGTTTTTTTCAAAGTAAAAAGTTGGAGGTAGGCGGAGGATTTGGCTTTAGGGTAAGGCCAGACTGAGTCTGTACTGTGCTATGCCACTTCTGTGCTGTGTGACTCAGGGCTAGGCAGTGGACCTCTCTGAATCTCTTGCTTTCTCACCTTGAAAATTAAGGCATTGGTAGTTCTTACTTCCTGGGGTGATTATGGGGATTCTGCCAGAAAATCCAGAGAGACACTTAAAATTCTCCGTGGCACAGGGTGAGCCCTCAATAAAAAGCTAAAAAAGTTTTTAAAATAAAATGAAAGTGTTTTGATGCTTTGTTGAGTACTAATATAATTTATGTATAGACCTGTGTTCATATCCTTTTCACAGCACGTATGTACCCAGATCAAGAAACTCTAGAACAGCATTTCTCAAACTTTTTTGTGTTGGGACCGCTACACACTCTTAAAACTGAGGAATGGATTTTTAAAAAAGTGTTATATACACACAATGGAATATTATTCAGCCATAAAAAGGCATGAGCCCTACCTGGTGTGGCTCAGTGGACTGATCACTGACCTGTGAACCAGAAGGTTGCAGGTTCAATTCCCACGCCTGGGCTGTGGGCCAGGTCCCCAGGTTGGGGCATGCAAAAGGCAACCGATCAGTGTTTCTCTCCCTCTCTTTCTCCCTCCTTTCTCCTTTCTAAAAATAAATAAATAAAATCTTTTTTATAAAAAAAGGAGTGAAGTACTGATCCATGCCACAGTGTGGATGAGTCTTCAACACTATCCTAAGTGACAGAAGCCAGACACAAAGGGCCACATATTGTACTATTCCACTTACATGAAATGCCCCGAATGGGGCAATCTGTGGGGACAGAAAGTAGACTGGTGGTTTCCTGGGGCTCGAGGAAGTAGCTGGAGAAAACCGGGGTGAGGGGTGCCTGCTGGTAGGAAGGGGTTTCTTTCTGGGGTGGTGAAAACGTTCTGGAATTGGTTGTGCTGATGGTTGCACAACTCTCCACGTACTAGAAGCCATTGAACTGTACACCTTCAGTGGGCGGGTTATGTGGTATGAGAATTATCTCTCAATAAAGTTGTTAAAAAACAGAACGAGGCCCTGGCTGGTGTGGCTCAGTGGATTGAGCGCAGGCCTGCGAACCAAAGCATCTCCGGTTCGATTCCCAGTCAGGGCACATGCCTGGGTTGCAGGCCAGGT
>PVKM010041633.1:0-13064 GCA_004027735.1 Carollia perspicillata
ACTCAAGTTGTTCTGATTCAGAATATTAATTATATGTTCACCATTAGTCATAGGAGACCTGATACTTGGGATTCAGGAAAAGCCAAGTTAGCTTCAAAATCAGTAGAATTTCCCTTTCCATTCCAATCCCACCTAGTGGAACTGCTGAAGATAAACTAGCCTAAAAGACAAGACATGAGCCATTGCTTCCAGGTGGTGTTTTCCAACCACTTTGTGCTAAATGGCCCACAGTGAGCCGGCTGGGGGTTCAGTGCTGGCCTGGACGGGATCCGTATACCTGTCACTATGTAGCAAGTCCACGTGGGTTTTTCTTCCTAGTTCTTCTTCTCATGAGGAAGTAACAAAGAAAACTTTGGGGACTTGCCTTGTTTGTATTTATTGGCCATTTAGAAAATGAGTTATTGTTTAGAAAACATTACTCCAGTTAGCTTTTTGTTGTTGTTTGGAGAGTTCTAGAATGCTTTTAAAACACTTTTGGAAGAATAAAGCGAAGAACATGTCACTGATCATAAATTCAACCCGACAAGTACTGAAAAGGTAAAGAAAGTTCAGCAAGTTACAAAAAATGTACATTTCAACGGCAGGTAACTTTTGGATACAATCTCTAATATAAAACCACTCCTCCATCTGTCCAGGTTGGTATCAATCTACCTGTCTTTGGCAGGGCTGTTGGCGACAGGCCACTGGGCTATTTTTCTATTTGATCACAGGCAATTAAGTTATATATTTTTATTCCCTTAATAATGAAGCATTATTTCATATAGACACAAATGTTTTACTCAAGCATAATGTCTGCAACCAATTGAGTAGACATGTTGCATTTAATTCATACTTCTAAATTCAGCAAGACAGATTCAATATGCAGAGGTCTCCGAAGCTAAAAGGGGTTCTTTAATCTTCAGACCTCCTAATATATAAGGTAAGAGGAATGCAATGCATTTTTCTTCAAAGTTTGCTATGATGATTCCTTAGAATTGTAGATTAGAAGATGAATTTTGAAACTACCAAACAGGCTTGGGCTAGTGAATTAATTGTATTAATTTTTTATTATGAAACCAAAAACAATTTACTTGGTAAATGAGAGCCCAGAAACTTCACATTAGAGTAGGGATTTATTTATTTGTTAATAGTTATTTGTTTCTGCTATGTGTCAAGTATTATAGTATGGAATATAAATTGATGAACAAAATAAACATGGTTTCTGCCCTCTTGAAACTTATACTCTGTGTAGTGGATATTCAGTTATTCCATCATCTAGAAAGTAATGGTATCTGCCCTGCCTGGTGTCGCTCAGCGGATTGAGTAACAACGGCTTGTGAACTAAAGGGTCTCCAGTTCAATTCCCAGTCAGGGCACATGCATAGGTTGAGGGCCAGGTCCCCAGTAGTGAGTGTGCAAGAGGCAACCACACATTCATGGTTCTCTCCTTCTCTTTCTCCCTCCCTTCTGTTTTACTAAAAATAAATAGATAAAATCTTTTTTAAAAAGTAATGGTATCTTTCATAGGTTTATTTTTAGAGTTAAGTGAGATAAGTTAGCAAAAGTTCTTAGGGTAGTGGCTGGAATAATACAAAAAGTTATTACTTATCTTACTACTAAAGAAGTAAGTAGGATAATTAAGTCGAGTGGTGTAGCAAAAAGAGAAATGTAATTTGTGTACTTCCAATCCATTGTCTATCACTAGTACTACTCCAGTGTGGGTTTGGTTTACCTGAATTTAGGAGGCAGTGAATTACTGTGTTATTATCTTCCCTAAATTAAGGCAGGTTTGTAAATTCCATGAAATATAACCAGCCACTCTTCCTGTCTGGAACCTTGTTTTTGGATACCTTATTGTTCTCTCCCCTCTAATACGTCATGAGAGAAATAGTCTTTGGGTTTCTGTCCTTAAATACAAAAAGTAACAAGTGACCTGCAGGTGATTATATTAGATCAAAACAATGAGTGGAGGAGGAGGGGGCGGGGAGGGGAGGAGAGTTTGCCAGAAGCACTGACATAACAGGAGGCTCTCACAAATTTAAGAGTCCCTAAGATGCAACAGACTCACTGTGTGCACAACATCACAACATCTTCTTGGGCCCACCTGCACGGGATCAGCCCCACGGGATTGGAGGGGCACAGGAAACTGATGTAAACATGAAGTTCATGCTGCCTGCTCCACCACAAGGAATATACAGTCCAAAACACCATTTGGGCTAATTGTCTCCTTCCCAGCTGAATCTGGGGAAGTGGGGTAAATCTATCTAGCCACTGGCCTAGTTACTGCTGTTCAGGAACTACTTGATCTTTTGACACTCAGAAGGCACATTAAAATCACATGAGCTAATTTTCCAAAATATGCCTGCTTCCTTGGGTTCTTATATCCCCCATGCTTTTTAAAGGCACGCTTTCTGACTTAAGCTGAAAGCAGTGGCTTAAGCAGCCACTCTTTCTGACAAGAGATGTCTTAATTCTCAAGGTGTTTTAGGTGGCTAGATTAAAAAGTGAGTAAAAAAAATAATGGGACAACTGGAGAAAACATTTGATGGAACTCATTTATTAACAAGGGTGGACACTGAGGATGTGAAATGGAGGTTTCCATCTCAAAAGTCACATAGTCCTTATGGGGAAAGAAAAATGAGTTTACAATATGTATTGGTAGAAAGATAAATATACCTAGAAATATTCTAGAAAAATATATTACATGTGATTTGTATGTCTGGTGAGCAGGAAAGAAGGGGAGGATGAATGAAGATGTGTGTAAAGGAAGAGTAACTAATCTACTGGTTTAGTTCATGGAGTCGAAAATAGACTTCTTAAAGAAAGAAACCTTTTTATCTGCCTCACAGATCAGTGGGGGTTCAAAAGAAAACCAGTGGTGGTAAGAGTAAGAGCCATAAATTCAGCTGGGCCAGTTTGAGCAAAAAGCCTGGATTGCTCAACTCTAGGAGTATTACAGCATGGCTGAGTAAAAGGGGAGAATAAATATAATTAATCTGAAGATAATAACTAATAATGTAACTGAATAACGAGCCATGTGTTTAGGCATTAACCTGTAAAGAGTTTGTAACAATGGAAGGCTGCAATGAAGAGGTACCCATTATGTGATCAGATTTAGGTATCTGCAGGTGAAATCTAACACTCATTGAAAGTTACAGTGTACACATTTTCTAAGGCATTGTATTTAAGACAACACAAATTTGTGAGGTAGCACTATAACCATTGTGCAAAACTAGAAAAATGGATACAAAGAGAGTCTAATATACTTAAGGCAAGAGTAGAATGCATGTCTTTTTCTAGAGGCTCCCCTTGCATTATCTAATTTACATCTCAGAAGGTCCAGAGAGATAGATATTATTATTTCCTTTTTCCAGGTAAGGGAATTGATTATTAAAGAGATAAAATAATTTGCCAAGCTAATCTAGACAGAAAACGTCCAAGTTGGCATCCACACCTACATAGTTCACCTCCAGCATGGGCACACTTTGCCATGAAATAATGTTGCCTCGAATAAGATTTTTAAAGAATCAAATAAAAAGTAAATAAATTCATGAATTATCAGCATTTTATTATATTAGTATATATGTAAATATACCATTTCCTAACTATCTGTTTTAAGCCAGAGATCTCAATTGAGCCCAGTTTTAGGGAATGCAATTTTGCAAGTTCCCAATGGTAATAAAGGGCTTGTCTTTCAGGCACACACCAACAGCAGCTAATGAAATTCAGACACTCCTATATGATCATAATAAAAACACTTCTGTGCCATGCTTGTGTTCCAGTTGGTCTGCTACTTGAATAATGCATATGTCCTATGGTCACAATCAGAAGAAATAGTATTTTGTGATAGCTAGTTTCTTATTTTGCAAGGATTTAAAAAAGACAAGGCAAAAATAATAAACATATAAAGCATGTAGAGAACCTCCATGTAAAAGGAAATCCATAAATCTCATTAGATTAGAAAAATACTTTCACAGTAAAGCTAATCAAGTAACATATGAATATTACAACTGTCTCAAATGCAACAGCTTGTTGACCAGCTATGAAAAAGCATCAGGTTCATTGTGTGTAGCTTGTGTTCCTCCCCTTGAAATAAGCATGAACCAGATGGAATATAACTACCAGTTAGGCCTGAAGAATTTATATCCCACTGAACTACTGAATTGTTCTTTCCTTTCCTTTTGTGGGTTGCCAATATTTGAAATTACCTTAAGTATACCAATTTCTTAAAATAACATATAGTATTTTAAGGTAACAAATAAAGTAAAACTTTTTAAGAAGTCTTAACTCTACCAATGAATTTTTAGTTTTATTATATGAAGTTATTATGTTTTTACCAACAGAAATAAAATAAGTTTCCTTCTAAACATGTAGTCATTTCCACTAGTTAAGAAAATGCAGTATTATGTCCATCAAGTATGTAAATAAATATTCCATGTAGATAATTTTCATATGAATGCATACATATACATTTTTATGATTTTATATTTTATATCTGTAAGTGTATAATCCATCTCACATTTACAAAATAAAGCAAAAAAGTATCTAGATTTAACATGACTTCTGGGTTAACAAGTTTTTCTAAATCTTAGCAACTGTGGAGATATTAGACCATCATATGGACTTCTTGATATCAAAACAAATAAGGATGTGGAAGAGAAAATCATCACAATGCAAATTAATATCTTTAATACAACATAAAGTACAAAGTAATTAAGCCAGGAAAACATAAGAATGAAGTAATGGTCCCATTTTTTGTACCTACAGTGTGCCAAGCCAAAGACACTTTCCAAAATGAGGCTTAAGATTATTGCAAACCAAGTCAGAGAAAGAGTTGCCTGTGGAGACAAAAGAAAAGAAAGCTCAGTATTTTCTCTTGTGGACATGTCCTGTTTCCAATGGAAAGTATGAGAGGTGGCAGTACTTCCTCGTGTCTCATACAAATAAAAAATTAAAAGTTACCTGACCTGCTTTGTCCCTAATATCTCATTTACAGAATGCAGCCGTGCTTTCCTTTTCATGAGCAGTGAGTGTTCCAACTCTATAGGACAATGTTGACGAGCTTTGAGGGCAACTCACCCCTGCTCACACTTTACCAAAGAGAAGGTACATGCGTGTGCAGCTCTGGAAAAGTACGCTGTTGTCGTATGTGTAAAAGCGATATGCTCTAAAAGAAAATGTGTGATATTTTCATTTTTTAAAAAATCCAGTAATCACCCTGGAAAACGGTGTGGTGTTCAGCACATCTTGTTTGGTCAAGAGTCCCTAAGAGCATAATCAGGCTCAGTGATAAGCTAGAAGAACTCAAATGCCTTTATACTCACCGTTATATTTTGCCACTGCAGAAAGATACAGATTAAAGACAGCAAAGGAGAAAGGCAAAAAATTCCCAGGTTTCCCTGCCAGTGGAGTTGCATGGCAATGCACTTAACTCTCCCAGTGGTGATTTGTGGTAATATGTGTGAAGCGTTGCTGACTGGGGAAGCTCACCTAAATCTTGATGTGCGGGGATTTTTCCTGGGGATCAACCCACATGACTGGCCTCAGTTACTCTGATTCCAGCCCTCCGCACTCTTCCAAGCAAAAACCCAGCTTCACCTCAATTCACATTGTTAGGATAAACGATATAGCAGAGTAGCCCAAGGCCTCAGGCATTCAAAAACAATCTTACGAAGCAGAATGTTTTAAGGGCCAGTCCTGAAGACAGACCCTTTACTGGAATGTGTAGGAATTCAGCAACCCAGGTCACCTGAGCTGGCTCCCTCAGGCCTGCCTTAATTCCTTTGCAGTAAATAGATATAGCAATGATAATATTTAAGTTATCTGTTTAGAAGTTATTTGAGAAATATTTTTGATAATCCATGTGTAAATCCCAAATACTCTTTTAGCTGTTAGTGTTACCATACAGATTATGGTTGATGCCAATAAAAGTTAAATAGGAAAATGACTTCTTTAAACAATACAGAAAACATTGTGCTCATATTTAATAAACAACTTCATTTTTCCAGATGAAAATAAAATTTTGCTTAAGAATAGGCATTGTTTGCACTCTATATTATCCAATTATAATAGTATCAACCTGATATTAATTTTGCCAGTACATAATTAAACAATATAGACATTGAATTCATCTTATAATATGGTGTTTTACATATGCTTATAATATTTATATATGCATATGGCATATGGGGAAATGATAGGCACAGATGATTTTCATTATATTATTATATTAATCTCTATTTTAAAATAAGCAATTAATTAACCTGAGATGTAAGCTTGATTTATATCATTAAAATAGTGGGAGATAGAAGGTATATCTTATTGTGCTTTTTTAAAAAATATAGTTTATTGATTATTATAGGTGTCCCAATTTTCCCCTTTCCCCCCCTACTCCCTATTCCCTCCAGCAATCCTGTCTGCTTAGTTTATGTCTGTGGGTCATGCACATAAATTCTCTGGCTTCTCTATTTCCTATACTGTTCTTAACATCCCCCTTTCTATTGTGCCAATGAATTTGTACTTCTTAATCCCAGCACCCTTCCCCCACTCTTCTCTTTTCTCTCCCAATTAATAACCCTGTAAACAATCTGCATATCTATGATTCTGTTTCTGTTTCTTCTTGTTTGTTTAGTTTGTTTTTTTAGATTCAACTCTTGATAGCTGTTAATTTATTGCCATTCAATGTTCATAGTTTTGATCTTTTTTTGAGTCTCTACAATGTTTCATATAATAATGGCTTGATGATGATGAAATCCTTTAACTTTACCTTGTCTGGGACAAACTTTATCTGCTCTTCCATTCTAAATGATAGCATTGCTGGGTAGAGTAATATTGGTTATATGTCCTTACTTTTTATCACTTTGAATACCTCTTGGCAGTCCCTTCTTGCCTGCAAAGTTTCTTTTGAGAAATCAGCTGACAGTCTAATGGGAACTCCTGTGGAGGTAACTATCTGTTTCTTTCTTGCTGCTTTTAAGTTCTCTATCTTCAATCTTTGGCATTTTAATTATGATGTGTCTTGATGTGGTCTTCTTTGTGTCTACCTTGCTTGGGTTTCTCTGTGCTTCCTGGACTTGTATGTCTGTTTCCTTTACCAAATTAGGGAAGTTTTCTTTCATTATCTTTTTCAAATAAGTTTTCAATTTCTTGCTCTTTCTCTTCTCCTTCCAGCATCTCTATGAATCGAGTGTTGGTAGTTTTGAAGATGTTCCAAAGGCTCTTTAGCCTATCCCAGTTTTGTTTTTCTAAATTCTTTTTTTCCTTGCTGTTCTGATTAAATGTTTTTTTTCTTCCTTATGTTCCAAATCATTGATTTGATTATTGGCTTCATCTCCTCCACTGTTAATTCTCTGTAAATGTGTCTTTATTTCACTTAATGTAAACTTCATTTCTGCCTCGGTCTTTTTTATGCTGTTGAAGTAACCAATGAGTTCCTTAAGCATCTTAGGAAACACTATTTTAAATTCCACATCTCTTAGATTGCTTATCTCTATTTTGTTTAGTTATTTTTCTGGAGTTTTGTTCTGTTCTTTCATTTGGGCCATATTTTTTTATCTCCCAATTTTGGCAGCCTCCCTGTGTTTGTTTCTATGTATTAGGCAGAGCTGCTTTGACTCCCTGTCTTAGTAGTGTGGCCTACTGTACAGAAGTGCACCAGTAGGTTGGGTAGGGCAGAGGCCTAAGTAATCGCCTGAGTGGAACACCCCTTGTAAACCAAGTGGATGGAGTCTCTGATATAGTGTCACTGATCTGTGGCTCTGTGTGGGAGAGGGCTCAGAAAGGGGACAATGCTGCTGCCTGGCCTCTGGAGTTTTTTCTGGGAGGAAGGTGTCCCCTGGAACTTATCCTGATGCCAGACACTTCAATTTCTCCCCATGTGCCACGGGTGCCCTTCCAGCTGCTCCACCCATGCTGGATCCCAGAAAAGTGAGTCTGTGTAAGTCCTAAGTCTGTTGCAAGCCCTTTAAGAGGAGACTCTTGAAAATCTTTCAGTTTCTTCTACTTCCCCAATGCCCTCTGGTTTTTATAGTGAGAAGTTATGGGGACTTACCTTCCTGGCACTGGAACCCTGGGTTGTGTGGTCTGGTGTGGAGCTGTGATCCCTTGCTCCTGAGGTATCTCTCCTGGTTTTTACCCACCACCTGCCAGTGTGGGACCACCCATCCTACATCTTCCATCTGTGCCTCTCCACGTGTCTCTGTGTCTTCATTCCTTCTACCCGTCTGGATGAATGTGACTGCTTTAATTCTTTGGTTGTTGGACTTCATACAGCTCAATTTTCTGATGATTCTGGGTGATGGTTGTTTTGTAGTCTAGTTGTAATTTTTGCTGTGGTTGTGCGAGCAGGCAAGCCATGTCTACCTATGTCTCCATCTTGAATGGGTCTGTTGTCTTACTGTTTTTCTATTCCCAGTCTCTTCCACAGGCTCTGACCAACATACTAAATATAAGCAGTGCACTTTATTCTTTAATTGAAGATTTATTTTTAAGTGAATCAGGTGTGAATCTTTCAGATTATTTTTTTTATTTTACATATATATATTATATATATTATATTATATATTTTATACATTATATATAATATATATTATATATTATATATTATATATTATATATATTACACATATTTTATATATATTTTATATATATTATTTATATATATTATATATATATATATAAAAATTTGGCACTGAATAAATTTCTGCAGTAAAACATTGCAGTAAACAGCTCTCCGTGACGGTGAGTCACATTCTTACAAGGCTTTCTCCACATTTTGCTGGTTTATGCACAGTGAAATTAACAGCACTAAACCCCACAACTGCATTGACCTGCCACCACTGGATCAAAAGGTACAGAATCAGGATATAGCTTCTGCTAATCAAATACACCCACAAGAAGCTTAGATTTGGAATTGAATTACTTGGAGGAAAAGAATGTGAGTCATTGATTTTCATAATGTTACATGTGATAGAGGCAATAGGATTCTAATTTCCAGCAGCTCTGGATTCAGCAGCTTGTCGATGGTGGCAGAGGTGGAACAGTTCTAAAGCTGGCAGCTATCAGAGCTGAGAGCTTTCAAATAATAGATGCAACTTTGTCAGGCTTCTTTAAGATTGTGGCTCTAGTAGTTAATCCTGGAAACACTTCTAATTTTCTTCAGTCCTTTCAAAAACTCTGTGAGAGAGATCTCTTAATAAATCCATTTCTAATTAAACTAATTAGAGCTAGTTACTGTGTAATACAATGGGAAAGAAGAGTAGAATGGGTAAGAATACTCAAGTGGTAGCATCTTTGTGCTACTGTATCAAGTTCCAATTCTGCCAGTAATTCTCATTTCTAAGGCAAGTTTTTTCCCCTAAATCTCAGCTCACTCATCTCTAATGAACTCACCTCCCATGAAGCACTTTTTTCTGAAGATAATGTATATGAAGCCTTACTACATCAGCCAACAATAATCAAAGCTGTTGGTACGGTTGCTGATGTGATATCACTCAATTATTTAATTCCTTAATTACATCTCATAGACAAAGGTAAACATTTGGCTTTAGAAAGAAGAAAAGTTGTTCTTCCAGCATTGGGCATAAATTAGCCAATGTCTAATTAAAGGGTATATTTGAAGTTGATAGAACATTGAAGGCTATATAGACAGATTTATTTGTTTTCCTAAGGCCCTATACTGTACATCTCATTCTTCTGAGGCTGCCATGTTACTTATTATTAAAAACAAATGTGAACAACAGTACTTGAACAATAAAATAATTTAAAAAAATAAACACGTGATTGTATTAGATTAGATAACAGTCCTTTTGCAACATTTGCCTTAGTAATTCCCAGTATGAGCTGCATCCAACATCAGGCGAACAACCCAAATGAAAGTACAAAGTTGATGGTTAATTCTTTGAATTATCTTGTCAATAACATTTTCTTAAACATACAAGGTTGCAAAAAACATTGAATAAGTAAACATTTTCCCAGCTGACTTAAAATATGATTTGTTGATGAGAAAGGTGTACCAATACAGAAGAACCAGAAACACATGTCCAATGGGGCAAATGAGGCTGAACTAAATTATTGATAAAGTTTGTTCCAATGCTGAGAATCTAAAAGTCCATGAAACTGTGTAATGAAAAAGTAGATATAGTTAATTAGGAACAGTTTCCTGGCGAGTTTTGTGTTGGACATAAAGGAAAGGAGAGAGGCAGCAGGCCAGCAAGCTGGAAAGATAAGGGGCTACATACGGTGACATCAAAATAAGCATTTACATATTAAGTCCAGCCTCTGTCTCCTGAAGTCACATTATGCAAAAGCCTAAGTGTCCCGCTCTTAATAAAATATAAATATTAAATAAGTTATTTTTGCTGCTCTAGTGAGTACTTTCATCACACTCAGGCAAAGTTGCTTACTACTCATCCTTTCTTTGTTTTGCTGACGTGCAAATCAAAGGGTGAATGCAATCATTTCATGGTTCACTCCTGGTTGCTTCACCCTTGCAGTGAACATTTGCACATTAACCATTGACAGTACCTGCTGTCTCTATCCAACTCGGTACATTTCATACTGTGAAATGCTATTGCATTGTCATTTTCTTTCATGCTACGCTAATAAGCATGTGAAGCATCAACCTTTGAAGGTGCTTTTGTTTGTTTGTTTGTTCATTTCAGGAGTCTATTTCAAACCATTAAATTAGTGTGTACAGAACTGGCAGATTTTCTTATGATAAGAAAAGTTGAACGAAGCCTGCTTTTTCAAGAGTCCTTTATAGGTTTGCTTCACCTCAGTGATTTCCTAATTGTGCAGGGTTGTTATGGAGTATTTCTGTGTAAATGCTCAAGTAACATCTGACACTGGCCGTAGTAATTCACTGAATAAACATGTTATTAAAAAGCAGAATTTATTTTAAGTGAATTCAGGTAAGTAGTCCAATACAAATAAAAACAGTTTGTTTTTCTATCTCTTTGAGTAAATCACCTCATTTAATCAAGTAATATAATTTGTATTTTTGTTTTATTTCATGGAAATAGAGATTACTAAAATCCTTTAACTCAGAATCTACAACTAAGAGAGAGGAAAAACTTATTTCCAAATATAAAATTAGTGAAGTAAGTAAATATAATGGCAATCTTGTTTAGCCTACAACTTTCTCCAAAACATCTAACTAAAAATTCTTGTCTGTCTACATATTATACAACTGGTAAACCTGTCATGAGAAATAGGAATTTTAGACATATATGAGTCAAAACATTTATAATTAGTTGGCACGACACTCACAGGGGTACACCAATTATCACTCTATTGCAATAAAAAACATTTTGATCTGCTTATATGTGAAGGACATTAGTTTCTTTTTTATTGAAGCATAGATTTTGGTTTTTTGTTTGCTATGTTTACAGCCTATAGTAAGTCAAGATACAATTTGATCACAGACAATTTTGCTTAATGAATTTTACCAAGGGTAATTGGTGAACACTATTACTATAGCCATGTTATTCCTTTCATCAAGGAAGACTTGATTCTGTTTAAACACAAATGTAGGTTGACACCCTAAAAACTGAATGTCAAATTAAACAATTTATTCTAATCTTCTGTTGGGGTGTTAATTATAGTAATTAGCCACTGAAGTGTAAAAATATTACCAACAATTTGGAAACTCAAAACAACACATATGAATCATCTTACAGCTTCTTTGGTTAGAGAGTCTAGACGTCCTCTGCTTTGGGATGTCTCACAGCTGTAACTAAGCTATCACCTGGGGCTGTGGTCTCTTCTGAAGCTCTATTAAGGATGGATCCACTCTTATGATTGTTGGAAGCCTTTATTTCTTTGTGGGCTGTTGGACTGACAGGCTCGGTTTATCAATATCTTTAAGCAAGACCTGGAAGCTGCCCTCAGTTCCTTGCCACATGGGCCTCCCGATATGGCTGCTGGCTTCCTAAAATCAGCAAGAGAGAGTAACTTTTTGCAGGTTGGTATTACACTCTTAGATAATCATGTACACATCAACATATATGTGTGCCACCTCTGTCATATTATATTGCTAAAGTAAGTCACTGGTCTTGCCTACACTAAAGAGTTGGGACTCACATAAATGATAAATATCAGAAATCAGGATAATCAGGGTCACTTGAAAGTCTGTCACATTGAAATAACTATCTATACAAGTGAGTAATTATTTCAATAGACTTTAAAATGCAATTGTTTGAGAGGTTTTCTGGTTTCCAGTCCATGTTTAACAGGTGGATTAAAAGTTGGCATCTATTCTTGGACCATCAGGTTACTAAGGTCATAGCAAAACCACTTCCCTGAAATTGGACACAAAGGTGGATGTGGAGATTCCAACATGACTGGTGCAGAAACCCCTGAGCGAAACCTCTGTGGGAACTAGAACTGGGATAGGAACATATGGACTGTAATTGATAAATAGCTGGAGGCTTAGTATGGACAATTTGGGAGAAAATATCTCTAGAAGAACCCAGTTGTTGAGGGGTCTCATACTTTTGTGAGCTTTACCTCCTGGAGATCTATCACATCCTTACAGTGATTATCAAAGAAAAATTCTTTCACGCATCTGCCAGAGAGTAAAAGGAATCATTTGAAATACACAAGAGCATTCTCTTCTTAACAAGGAGAAACACTTTTCAGATTCTCACCTGCTGAGTTAGAGTCTAATCAGAGTCTAATTTACTTAGAAGAAGTGAAATATCCAACCCCACTAGCTACTGTGTCTCACTTAATGGGTTGGGGACATGAAGAAGCACTGGTTAAGTTCCCAGGCCCAGAGCCCAAGCTCTCCAAAAAATGAAGACATGGCCACAGAACTACAGAATGCTTCCTCTCCCCACATCCCGTACCACTACATTACTAATGGCCTACTTAGCACAATTCTTTTACCAAATACATCATATATACCTTTCAAAAAATTACAATTTGTTTGGGACTCTCTGAACTCAAGGCACATCATAATTACATTAGCCAAGATTAAAATGAAGGAGAAAATTCTACAAGCAGCAAGAGATAAGGGGAGAGTCACCTACAAAGGAGTTCCCATCAGACTCTCAGCTGATTTCTCAAGAGACCTTACAGGCAAG
>PVKM010041634.1:0-13061 GCA_004027735.1 Carollia perspicillata
ATGTGAAACTGACAAAGACTGATAGCCGATGACTAAAGTCTCATTTTCTACGTTGACAAAAGTTAATTTGTTTTTCACAAGATTAGCAAGGGGTGAAATTTCTGAAGATAAATGTGCAAAGCAACCAAGATTGTTTAGCTATCATAGTTATCCATTTTGCGACCTGTACAAATATAGCCCATTGCTTTCAATCTTATACCATGACCCTGAATCCTGCATTATTTCTCCGTATGTGATCCCACTGGGGAAACTCAGATGCAGAAATGAAGGACAGAGCATTATCGCTACTGATGCCAGCACCAATGTTTGGTATTTTCCAAGGCTGTATTCCACATGGGATGATATTATCACCTTTGCCAGGAGCACTTTTAGATTCGTTGATGTTTCAGCAGTTGAAATGAATTCATGCACTTCTGAGAAAACAGTCTAGAGGGAGTGTAGAAATGGCACAGAAAAGGAACAGATCTTTTTCTCTTTGAAATTTGTTGGAAAAAAATAAAAAATAGAAATAAAGCTCTGTTTTCTGATGGTGCTTTGAAGCAGGCTAATATGTTGAGGGACTTTTCTACCAGAAAAGCTCCTAAACACTGTGCTTGAGAAAAACAAATGATCCAATTATCCCAGCTAAAGCTTTAAGACACCAGCTGGCTTAGCTGGTGGTAAGACATTAGAGAAACCTACAAAAAGCCTAGTGAGATAAAATGCAATCTTAGGAAGAAGAATATGGACTGCTAAAAACTTACAAGCTTCTTTTCTGTATGTATGAAAAGTAAAGAAATCAAATCATAAATAATCTTTAAAATGTTCTTAAGAGATTCAGTTGCAACCTCACCACCAGATGCCAAACATGTCCTCCGCAACTACTAACTCGGGTTGTGCTTTTAATTGTCCAATAACAAGCAGAACACTCTCAGGTATTTACTGAAAGTCATGTCACTAAGAACAAATGCAGAATTTTAATAAAATAATTGGGGTCTTTAATGTTCATTTAGACCCTTCTTTGCTTCAGTGACATTAACATGTCATATTTGGACCTCCAAAAGACTTTGGAAATATTCTCTAGCCACTGAGCCCACCTTTCACCCCTACTTTACATTTATAAATTTGCAGAGAAATATGTCGTAGTTCACTGGTACGTCAAAGGGAAATTGAGAGTCTTATTAAATTCTGCCCTTTTGTTTTTACTTTTTAGAACAGTTTTATTGAGATTTAGTTGGCATACAATCAGCTGTGCACAAAGTGTACATTTGTTGTTTTTAAGTATGTATACCAGAATAAAGCCATAACCAAAATCAAGATAATAAAAATTTTCATTACCCCCAAAATTCATCTCTTGCCTCTTCTGTTCTTCCCTTTCTCCTTACACTGCCACCCCTCAGGAAACCACTGATCTGATCTCTTATCACTATATATTAGTTTGTTATTTCTAGAATTTTATATAAATAAATTCATGCAATATATAATTCATGTTTGTCTAGATTATTTCATACAGCATAATTATTTTGGTATTAATTTATCTTCTATTGTTTATTCCTTTTTATTGCTATGTAGTGTTACATTACATAGATATATTATAGTTTGTTTATTCATTTACCAATTTCTAGACATTTGGGTTCTCTCCAATTTTTGATGCTCTGAAATAAAATTGCTGTAAGTATTTGTGTACAAGTACTTGTATAGAAATATACTTTCATTTCTTCTGGTTAATTACCTAAGAGTGGTTAATTACTTTAGAGATGAATTATATGATATATGATTAGATTTTTAAGAGATTGTCAAGCTTTTTACCGAGTGATTTTATCATTTTTTTATTCTCATGAGTAGTGTATGAAAGTTCCAGTTCCTCCACACCCTCGCCAATGTTGGTTTGGTCATTATTTTCAATTGTAGCCATTTCAACAGGTGTGTACTAGTGTCTCATGGTGAAGTGTCAGTGTGCTACTCTATCAGACCTACCTTTGTGTAATCATTGAATTGGAAAACATCATCCATGCATGAATCCAGCCCCCATGGGTACACAGCGCCTTCAGGGCATTTGGTCCCTCTGCTGCAAAGTCTACTGAAAACGTCCCACTTTTCATACCTACCACTCAGTGACTGATCTCTTTACTCCACCATTTTTACTGTCTCCCAAATGAGAAAATGCTATACTTATTGTCCTACTTTTTAATTTACCTTACATATATTTCCATATCACCACATACAGGTCCACCCCACCTTCTTAAGGGCTATATAATAGTTCACTCTGAAGGTTCTTGGTGAAATCAATTACTCCCTATTGTTGTGAATTTCAATAGTTTCCTTTTTTTTGCTATTAAACAAATGTTGTTCCTGCCCTCTTTTACAATATATTTAAATTCCCACTAGAAAATCACTGCACGTTTGTTATTGGTACTGTTGCTGCATTTTCCATGGAGTACTTCCTTCTCAGTCATGATTTCCCAGCCTCTGATTCCATGCATGTTTCCAGCAAATAAAAAGGTACTAGCTAAACCTTCGAATTGATGACTGCCATGCCACTGTGTGAGGAGGACGAGCAGAGGGCCAAGGGGAAGTGGGTATTCTCTGACATGCCCTAAATTGCTGCAGCCCTCACTCTATTTTAATGAGAGGGAGTGTGGCTTAGTGGTAAAGGCTTGGAGTCAGATCTGGGCTTGAAACTCAGCCCAGCCTCTAATTATCTTTGTCCCCTGCAGCAGCAGGTCATGGTAGTACTCCAAGCTTTGCCTTCCCTGTTGTTAGTGAGATAATAGAGATAATATTCAAACAAAGAACAGCCAGCATTGTACGGGTACAGAAGAATCACAAGACATGTCAACTTTTGTACTGGAACAAGTACTGGAAGCATCCACTGAGCCAAATCTTTGCCCTTCAGTCGCCAGATCCTGGAAAGTTGGCAGTATACCCCTGAAAAGTTCTTGGGAGGCTGGAAGGAAGAATACGCTACAGTCAAGCGGCTCAGGGCACCAGTTATTTCCAACTGGTACAGAGTAATATTTTCATCAGCACTACATCCTGACTCATCCACCTACAGAAGAACATCAGTGCAAAGCATTGCACCTGAAACTTGGTAGGAGCTTAAAATACATTTACTTCTTTCCTATGTATTATACAACTCATTTCTTGTGTCCTTCTGTTATTAGTTGTTTTGTGTCCCAGACATAAAACTTTAGTTTCTCATACTTCCGATATAGGAGAATAGCATCTTTATGGAAAGTATTCTAATAATTTTCTGGTGGAAATGCCACTATCAGTTGTCAGTTTTCATATAAAACTCAACCTATTACCCATGTTAAAGCCAATGTATTTGAACCATTGTGTTACTCAGTTTCTATTATCAGTGCTACTGATGAATAGTTATGTTAGGGCCTTATAGTAAGGCTAGTGTGGGCATCCCATGCCCTTGTGTGAGTGAGAAGCAGTGGCTGTGACAAACAGCATGGCCCATCCCGAGGTGTGAAGAAAGTCCCTGGATATCGTTCATTTAAAATAAAGACCATTTATCTCTGCAGCTACCAGCACTATGCCTG
This sequence comes from Carollia perspicillata, assembly GCA_004027735.1. Taxonomy (NCBI): domain Eukaryota; kingdom Metazoa; phylum Chordata; class Mammalia; order Chiroptera; family Phyllostomidae; genus Carollia; species Carollia perspicillata. The sequence continues at coordinate 3,531 of PVKM010041634.1, forward strand.
ACAAAAGATAGAAAAGGCTTGTTGAACTGAAGTGCACTGTAATTGAATCCTGGTAGAGCAAAGCTACTAATTGCAGTGCCATTTCCTGTCCTGCTTTTTCTCTACATGGAAGGGCCAAGAAAAACTAGAACGGGAGACAAACAGAAAAGGGCAATGATGAGTCAGGGATAAGCTGACAAAACACGAACTCGGAAATCATCATACTGCACTGTAAGTGCTCTATACATCTCAACCTATGAAGGCAGGTGTCCATTTGAAAACCTGCTGACACTAGCAAATCCATGTTTACACCCAGCTCTCTTTCATTGTTTATGTCTTCATGAAGTCAAGTCAGTGTCAGAAATCCACAACCCTGCAGATGCCTCTGGAACACTCAGGACACTAACAGCATCATCAGCCAAGCATCGCCTTAAAAATAAACTAGGTGGTTTTATTCATCTAACTAAGCTCTGGAAACACTTTTGTTACAATCACTTTACTCTTGTAGGTATCTTGCTGTCATTTCCACTAATTCATAGACAGGTTCTAATAGCTCTTGCTTCTCTAATTAGGCATGTTTCTTTCTTGAGGACTAATGTGGGCTTCTCATTGTCTCAGCTAATAGGTTTTTAATATTTTAACTTCTCAGTTATGTTTGTTTTTCTTGGCCTTGTTCTACTAAAATTAATCTTTCCTTGTGCTGTGTTTGTGGCTGTAGTGAAGGCTGAGGCAGGATCGGGTCACCACACAGAGATGATCCAGCCCCAAAATGTGGCCTCTGGCCAAAGGAGTCCAGGTGTTTTGAATTAGAAGTGGAATGACCTGTGTTCCTGGCATAGGACTCCCAGATCAGAATGCACTTTGGACTAATGAAGTGAGAAATGACTGTGTCCAGCAAGGCTAACAGTGGTTTCTGCCTCTTAGATTGCTACGCCTGGCTAGAGAGCCCCTCAGTGTTGCACATCTAAATGACCAAATGCTTTTGTAGTTGCTATGAAAGTGATCTTCCAGACCTCCTTCTCTGAGCCCATTCCCTGGTTTTCAACTCATATGACCTGAAGAATGGGAATGTAATAGGAAGGTAGCTATTCTTTACCCATCGCAAAGCCTAGAAACATTTTATCTAGGCTTTTGGAGATACAAAATGTGCATGTAAATGGTCTTCGATGATAAGAACACATAGAGTAGGAACATAGGCATTACCTCAAGGGCGCCATTACGCCCATTTCATAGCTAATGGTAGTGAGGCCTGAGGTATTAAGTGATTTGCTCAAAGAGGATGCAATTATTTAATGATTGGGCTCAGAATAACACACAGGTTTCCCAGCTGCAGGACTCTTTCCGCTCATCCTTCCCTTTCCACCATTCTTCAAAAACCTTCCCAATTTCTCTGTTCTTTAACCCTGAAAACAACAGCAATATGAAACTTGAAAATACAAAATCACCTGAACTTCCTTGTGATACATTTTTGGGGTAGCGTTTTTGGAAAAGGCAGGGCTTACTATACATAGAAGATAGAAGACTGGCATGCCAATGGAAATATGACCCACACCAGAATATCAGCAATGAAGTACTTTTATCTACAGATCATGTATTTGTGTAAATTATTGAGAGCCTCCTGCGTGATAAGAGCTATTTTAAAGGCTCCACATATACTAACTTGCTCGCTCTTCGCAGAGTAGGTGGAGTAGGTACTATTATGACCCTAATTTTACATTTAAATCCAGGCAGAGCAATGCCCAAGTTGGAGTAGGTACTATTCCAGTGGAGTAGGCACTATTATGACCCTAATTTTACATTTAAATCCAGGAGAGCAATGCCCAAGTTACCATATTAAGTATTCTACTTTATGCAGATTCTCAATATTTTGTAAATAAAAATAAACACTAATGTCCCTTGCCTAGAGAAACACCCATTTTCTTCTCTTACAATTCAACCAAAAAAATGCCACTAAGATAAAAATATAAAACCCTGTTGTATTTATGAGGTTTTCTTTGTCCTCCTACTCAAATTCTGTCCATAATTTATATCTCATGTGCATTTGAAATAGATATCTAAATTAACACTTGATTTTGAACCATAGGTAGAGTCAATTTTAGCCAAAATCCTTGAATATACAGGAGAGTGGCAAAAGTAGGTTTACAGTTGTTTGTATGGAAAATAATGAAATAGTTAACATAATAATACAAGAATGAACTGTTTCATGGACTCACAACTGTAAACCTACTTTTGCCTCCCCCCGTAATTTAGATGACTTCCTTGAATAAAGTAGAAGAAATTGCCGAGATGTCAGCAGTCCCACAGTGTTAACATTCCACAAGTATTTTCAGAAGTCATTATCATCCTTTGTTAAATGGATTCTCAATCACTGTTGAGTAACATACAGAATTCAACATTAGCTTGGATAGAATTTTAGCTGTAAGCTATAGTTGGTTTTCACATTTGAATCAGTATTGTTTCTATATCCTATCACTGTATTAACCAACTCATTAAAAATAACTAATTATGGATTGTAAACTCTGGGAACTCACCAAAATTTTATAAAAATTAGGTCATTCCATTGAAATGTTAAATGATTCAGTTCAGGAATTACCCCACAAAACCATCCTTTATACCTGCATTCACTGTATTAATTAAAGTAAAATGTACGCTGTCCTAGGAAAACATAGCCATGATTGTATTCTCATGTTTCCAGATGATGGCTCTGGTAGTGTTTAAGGAAAAGTCCTTTACTTTTGATGAAAACTTGCAAAAATGAGATTTGTTTTCCAGTGGTTCCTGAATATGGCAAGCATATCGTTTCAGTTTCATTGAAATATGACAATGTCTGATGCTCGTAGAGAGGAAAAATTATCCTCTGGCTTGCAATTTCATTATTTTTCAAAAAATTGCTCTTTGTTTTGGACAATTTGAAACCATCTCCAAGATATATAATAGATTTCCTATTATTTGTTGAGACTTTAACAAACTAATAATGATGGCCTTTTTTTTTTTTTTTGGAGACATTGGTTTGTAACCCTACCTGAATTTTAATGATTTTAGGGACTTATGCAATAAAGAAGAATCAAATATATGGTTGAGTGAATAAAATTGTTCTCTTTGTTAGTTATTTGGACTTATACTACTTATGTCGACAGAAAACTCATCTACTTCTTGTCTATATAGAGTATAGTCAACACAACATAAACTATAGCCTTTTTCATTAGGTTCTTCTTGTGATGTTTTATTAAACAAATGGATAAATCCACAGAGACATATTAAGGCTCTATATCAGTTTCTACTAAGAAACATGATGATTAAAGAAGATATGACCAATATAGTTGCTTGCTCTTTTCCAAAAAATAGGAGCCGTCACTTGATAGACCAAAGTCTTTTGAAGATCAAACCTCGATTCCAATCAAAGCTCCTCAACTTCCTACCTGTATGACTTCTAACAAATAATCTAACAGCTTTGAGTTTCAGTCAGTCCTTGAGCTGGATGCCGTTTCCTTGATGTCCCAGATGCACTGTCCCCTACTTCACTCTGCTCTCTGTCACAGGAGGCTGGTCAGCAAGGACTATGTTATCAGACAGTGCCAAGTGGCTTCCTTTCAACTTCAGCCATAGGGATCCTATTGGGAGATTGGAGGGAAGGAAGTGAAGTCCAGTATTTACTCTTCAGCTCCCTTCCTGCAAAGTCCCATCCAGTCAGTTCTGTCATTTGATTAAAGGCCAGAAGCTCTCTCAAGCCACCTGTTCTACCAGTCTCCTTCCAGGATCCAGAGTCCACACCCACTTCCTCCTCTTGTGGCTGGGAGCAGCTGTATTATGACTAGATCTGGGAGAGTGTGCTGTCCCCTGTGGGTTACTCATCATGAGGGCACCTTCATAAAGAATCTATTAAACCATCCTTGATTTATCCTAATTCAAGGATCCCATCTGCCTCTGAAAGAAACTCTGATATAATTCCCTAGCCCTTATAAATGGGGAAAATCACACCCCACACACACAGGTTTATTGTGAAGAATGAAAAGATAAATGATGTAGAGCCAGGCACTTCCTTGGCATTTAACATGTTTGTTCTTATAATTCTTTGGTTTGATAACAAAGTTTCATTATGTGCAAAAATGAATGTGTTATATTATGGAATAAGTCATCAGATTCCTTGGTATAAAAATCAGTGTGATACTTCTGTGTTATAAAGACTTGAGTAATAAAGTGTTAGAAACTCAAAAGGGATTCTACTTCACCACCAGTCAGGAATTTTATTTTCTGGTCATACAACACCCTGTTTTATAGAGAGATTCTTATTCACACAGGCAGTCACTGAACAGGTACATAAAAGAAAGAAAAGTTACCAATGAGATAAAGTATATCCAGATATGAGTAACATCTTAATACAGTTTATAAGTTAAACAAAACTTTGGCTATTCATTATAATAAAAAATATTCTATGGGTTTTTAACGATAATTTCTGACTTTGGAATCCAACTATGCTAGACTTATTTTATTTCAAATTAAGTTAAGCATATGTATATTGATTTATAATTATATATCAAAAGAAGTATATAGAATTATAGTTTTATATATTGCATCATTTGTTCAACCCGATGGCCATTGTTTTGCAAACACTTGTATTTATACTTCTTTTATGTATTGAGCCCATATATTGCACATATACAATTCTTGTGTATTTGAATTCATCTAGCATACTTGATAATCACTTTTATAACTTCATAAATCATTCTGACTCTTAGAAAAATAATTATACACTAAAGATGACTTGGGTACATTAGTTCAAGAAACCTATTTACTATCTTCATTTCAAATATGCAGCTGATTATAATAATCACTTTAAGGAATTATGTTTAAAAAGACTAGAGATTTGAAGAACTCTGAGCTGAAAAGGAATATTTTAAAAGGTAATTTCAAAGGAGAGGAAAACATCCGTTCTCTCTCTAAGCCAATGGGAAAGAATTTTCCTTCAAACTATACTGATGTAACAGCAGCTAACCATTTATCAAGCTTTTTTATTCTTTGTACTAAAAATGGTAATAAGCACTTTATATGTTTTATCAAATTCAATCTTCATAACTGTAAGGTAGTATGTAAATGGGGAGCTTCTTTTGGTTGCATTTAGTAGAAAACCTCAATAATATCAACTCAGTTGAATAAAGGTGTGTTTTCTACATGTAACAGGAAGATCACCGTAGGCAAGCCCAGGCTGGTGCAGAAGCTCCACAGCCCTCAGTAACCCCATCTCCTTCTAGCTGCGGACGCATCCACAGCCTCGTGCCCCAACCACCACATCCACATTCTAGGCAGGAACAAGAGGAAGGGACAGGAGTAAAGGCAAAAAAGTGCCAGTCAGCCAAATATACCACGTGTTGAACCCCTTATTTATTTACCCTTACATCCTTTGAGCCAAGACATGATCATTCTACAAAGTATCTGTGAAATGTAGTTATATAGCTGGGAGTCTTGCCAATGTCATCAACTTTACAGTTCTTTTACTAAGGAAAAAAGGTAGAATGGATATTGGTTATCCAGCCAACTGCCCCTGTCCTAGGTAAGTACTATTATTATCTTCATTTCATAGATGAAGAATTTAAGCAAGTTGCCTTTGGAAATGCTTCCACTAGGAAATAGTGCAGTGGTACTGCTGAGACTAGAAGCCTTGCTGGTCTTATTATGAAGCGGGTGTTTTTATTTTAATGAAACAAAAAATACGAAGTTATTATATTTTCCATAGAGGAAAAAACGTATTTTTTTCTATTCCTTCACACCAAGGTTTAAGCTTCAAACTTTTCCCCAATTTTATTTTAAAGATTTCAAACCTAGAAAAGTTGCCAGAATACTACAAGAAACATCATTATACCCTTCACCCAGGTTTACCAATTATTAAAATTCATCACACTTAATTTTGTCTATTTATATGCATACATACATACATATACACATGTGTTTACAAATATACTATGTGCATATTTATGTGTATATTTATCTATATTTGTATATATTATATACTGTATGCCAAACCTTTTAAGAATTACCAGAAAACAAACACCATTACCCTTTGTGCCAAATACTTCAGATTGTGTCTGCTGAGAACATGAACATTATACTATAAAACCAATTAAAATTGTCACCAGGAAACACTAATATTATAATATTATCTATTATATGATTCATATTCAATTAACTCCATTGCCCCAATGATGATTCAGGACGCCATCAAAGGTCATGCCCTAAATTTTGTTTGTTGTCTCTAGTTTTCTTTAATCAAGAACAGTTTTCCAACCTGGTATTGTCCTTCATGACATTGCTATTTTGGGGAGTCCCAGCAGTGGCTTTGCCGAGCACCACTCAATATGGATTTGCCTGAACTGTCCTTGTGAGTGGATGCAGGCTAAAATTTATGAAATGAATTCTTCTTAGTACATTGCATTGGGGGTGTTTCTCCCCTCATTGGTGATAACTGGGTAACCTAGCTAAGGCCGTCTCTGTCAGGTATCTACAATATCATAAAAGTGTCTTTCCCTCTGGTGATTAGTAACTTAAGGGGTGATATTTTGAGACTGTATAAAAATATCATTCTTTATTAGTTTTTCACCCATGGTTTTAGCATATGGGATGGGGTTTTTAAAAGATTTTATTTATTAATTTGGAGGGAAAGGTAGGGAGAAAGAGAGGGTGAGAAGCATCGATGTGAGAGGAAAACATCGATTGGTTGCCTCTTGCTCTAGCTCCAGTCAGGGACCAGACCCACAACCCAGGCAGGTGTGCTGACGGGAATCAAACCAGAGACCCTTGGCTCATGGGACAACGCCCAACTGGGCAGGGTAGCATGTGGTATGCTTCTTGCCTAAATCAGTGTGGTCGTAAAGTGGTGATTTTTCTATTTTTATTATTTATTTCTTTCACATTTGTAGTTAGTATTCTTCTACAAAGATAGACTTTTATTTTATTTTTTTTTATTGTTTTTTAGTAAGACTTTTATTTTTTAGTTTTGTTTGTATCATCAAAGACTCATCACATTCATCCCTGTTACTTATTCTGATGCTCACATTTGGCTTATGGGGTCCCCTTTAAGCTATTGTCATACCTTTGGCACGCCCCTTTCAGTTTCTGAGCAGTTCCTCTCTTCCATACTTACCTTATACTTTCCTTTCCTTTGCCTTGGAATTGGTCATTTCTACAAAGATCCCATGTTCTTTTTCTTGGGAAATGATATTTAGAAACAAAAATGTGGTCACCAGATGTGCTTATTAGCCAAGGGATGTCCTGCTTCTAGACCCCTTTACTAAATAAAGTTTTTTTTTTTAATCAGTGATACCTCTAATTCCAATTCTACACTGCATGATTCTTCCTCCTATTTATTCATTCCCACTGAAGTTGTTCAAGGAATTGTTTTCAAGAGTTAGTCAGATTTTTATTCTCTTTTGTGTTGTTATGCTGTCTATTTGGTATTTAGTTATGTTTATTTATTTATGTTTATATTTACTTTTAAGATTTTCCCATCCTATTAATTTAAGATCATTTCTAATATAAAAATTAACAAGTTTCAAAGTCAAAACTATAAATATAAGTATATAAACATGTTTATATCATTAATATATAGGTATATAAATATATTCAGAGAGATGTCCCATTATTACACCCTATTATCATCCACCATGTCCTACTGGTCACAAATTTCATTCATTTATGATTTATCTTTATGTCTTTCCTTTTTCTAAAACAATATATATTACAACTGTTTCTTTTTCCTTCCTCAAAATACAGCATTTAATATGAATTTTTGCATCTTTGCATCTTTATTCTCTAAAAAAGCTCATACATTTTTAAATGAAATATTTAAACAATTTTAAATTAAGTGTGCTAAATTTTTTTTCTTGCAAATCATACTTAATTTTATACTTTTCCCTTTAATTTCTTCCCACCGGTCTACCATGTAGATTTTCCCAAAACATGTGCTTACTAAATCACTGGATAGGTTTTACCTGGATTATAACTTCTATTTAAAGCTATCCACACCACAGTCATTGTCAAACATATTTCAAACACTTAATGAGAAGCCTCATGGCACATACAGTCTTCCAGTAAGATAGTATTTTTTCTTCCAACCAAGAATGCACCAAAAGAGCGGCGAATATGAGTTGAGCCGTAGCCCTGATTCTTGCACCATGAACTTGGGAACGTGACTCCATGCTCCAGCAGCACTCACTGGGTACTACTGACGTGTCCGGCCTGCTCCTCATATTTCCTAGGTACACCATGATTATTATAATAAATTATTCTTTCAATTGATTCTTGAATACAACAACTGTGTTTAGGATTTGTATTTATAAGTGAAATCATTCTACTGCAAGAGTTAAAAGTGCAGATTATGAATATAAGAGAGTGAACTTTCTGTGGAAGATGAAGCAGTTAAGACTATGGTGAACCACAGAATATATGTCATGTCTAAACTCATTCACATTTGAAAATGTTAGAGCATCGTACAACAAAATAGGCCTATTGACATATTGCCTGTGGGCCAATGGCTTGCCTGCTGAGTTTTATATTTCTTTTTTCACTTCTCAGTTTTGCATTTTTTTTGCTACACTTGTCTGATGGAGTTGTTTGAGGAGCTGAGAGTTTTCCATATTTTCCAAGCTCTTGAGAGTTCTTATCTTTAGTATAGAAGCCTCTTCAATCTTCATGTTTTGTAATTTTTTTTCATATTCTTTTCTGTTTCTGGAATTATCTGCTTCCTTTGAGGTTAGTTCTATTTCTTCATCTTAGTGCTTCTCATCTATACTATTGGTTTTCCTCAAATGACTAGTGATACTTGGATTCATTTTATATAGAAAGAGTAAACAAAGTAAAGAACTTGGTTAGTCAGTATGTGTATTACTCTGCTTAGGTTACTATAACAAAATATTACAGACTGGGTGGCTTAAACAACAGAACTTTATTATCTCACAATCATAGGCTAGAAGTCGGAGATCAAGATGTAAAATATGGAAATGATTCAATACCAGTTCAAGTGCCTCCCCCTCTACTGCCATTACCACCCTAGGTTCTACTCCACGAAGCCCAGCAAATTCAAGAATCATGCTAGACACAGCTAGTGGCCTTCAGGATTTTCCAACCAACACCTGTTCTGATTGTTTTGTACCAGTGTTATACAGATGCTAAATGTTTAATATTACCTCGTTCTTCATTTACATTTTAGTTTTCAGTGCCCATTTCATTGGGTGGCAGAAACAATGTCAGTTACTTCAAAGTTCTCATCCCTTTTCTCAGGGTTATACCTAAGTTCCAGAGAGCTTAAACAGTACAAAACATTGGACAGGGGAATCTGAGGAGGAATGAGGAGGAATCGTGCACTGGAGGACCAGAAAAACATTCTTTGGAGATTTTCTTATCTTCGATTTCACTGGCACTCTTCTGTCAGCTGCTGGAAAACTCAATCCCTGAAATGTTCACAGTATGTCTCCCCTATCCTGTAAAGGTCTTCTACACCAAGTAAGTACGATTTAGTAGTTTACAGAACAACCATTAATAACTCTAAACTTTTGAGCACCA
>PVKM010041635.1:0-13061 GCA_004027735.1 Carollia perspicillata
AGCTAAACCGCTTGGGAAAACCAAGGGGAGGTCCAGGGGCGGCTTGAGGAACAGGCTGAGAGAGGAAGACCCAGGGTGAGGAGACCTAAATGAGACAGAAATACTGAAGGGCTGTTAAGTTGTTTATTGCTCTGCGTGTGAGAGAACCACCCTCCGCCATCTTCCCTGACGGTCTTCGGGGAAATCCGGACGGCCCACTCATACTGCAGGGGAGGACGCAAGGCTGGGCTCCCTGGGATCCATCTTGGGGGAGGACACTTATCCTCTTCATTTTTATCACTGACAGAATCCAAAAACTTAGATATATTAATTTTTGAAGTATGTGACCTTTTGGTAGCACATGACAGACAAATGAAAAAGAATTGACGAGGGAAATACACCACATGGTGTCGGAGGCTGAGCCGACAAGAGTCATTCGCCCTCCATAATGGTTTGCTAGGGTTATAACATACTATAGACTCGGTGGCTTAAACAACAGAGATTTATCTTCTTAACATTTGGAAGGCCAGGAGGCCAGGATCAACGTGTCATCAAGGTCAGCATCTTCTGAGGCCCCTCCTTGCCTTGTGGTTGGCCATCTTCTCCCTTGGGTTTTACATGGTCCTTTCTCTCTGTGTGTCTAGTCCTAATCTTCTACGATGATAGTCCTATTGAATTAGGGCCTACTCAAATGACCTCATTCACCTTAATTCCCTTCCTGAAGACCCTACCTCCAGACAGAGTGACACTTTCAGCACTGAATTGTAGTGGGCTATAAGCCAGCCCACAGCAACCTCCCTGCAGAGCGGCTGCTTTCTGCCCACCTTCCTGGAAAAGGCAGCCGTTACTTTCTAGGTCATAACACTGGTTTTTGTTCCTTTTCTTCTATCTTTCCCAGAGACTTCCCCTATATAATCCTCTTTCTAGAAACAAAAGCTTATTCTTCTAAATTTCCTATGATCACTCAGGACTATCTTTTCAGAAACAGACCTTCTGAGAAATACATGCCTCCAAAACAAGCCACAGGCTGTTTTGTTTTGTTCTGAGTTGATTTAATCTTCTAGAAAATGCCAAGAAACCTGAAACGTGTCCATCTTAGGAAACAAATGTCATCTCCTGTCTTTCTCCAGGCTGTCTAATCCACTGTGACTGTCTTTCAGCCTCTGCCCTACCCCTAGTTCCAGCCTATCAGCAAGGATTTGGGAATTTTCCTAAGAACACCCTGGGAGAGCCAATACCCAACACCATGGCCCCAGCACCCTGCTTGCTAGGGATGAAGAGAAGAAAGCAATTCTCAGGGTCAAGGGGAGCAGCCCCAGGAAGGACCAAGCACAGGTGAAATGATTTTTTGATCAAAGCCCACTTGGTAGCCCCAACTCAAGAAGACGGAGCTATGCCTATAAACAAAGGGTTCACCTAACATTTCCTAGAAACATCGCCTGAATTGGGAGGATTTCCCTCTCTCCTACGTTATCTCCACCAGTCCCCTTACCTGAAACCTCCACTCTAACCATCGGCAGTTATTGTTTCCTAGCTCACTGTGCTTTCCTGGTTCTCTGCCTCAGCTGAAATCCTTCCCTCTCTGCCTAGAATAGTCTCCCTGTCCCAACCTGAACCTACTGGAAGTCTATCCATTCATGAAGATCAAGTTCCAGCATTGCCGGAGGGCTTTATTGATCACCACAGATTGAGACAGTCTTCCTCACCTCTGAACTCTTAGAGCATTTCATTGATTTCTCCTTCCTCTAAGAATTTGCCTAGAAATGAAAGAGGCCACCTGCCATTGGGGAAATACCCGGGCTTTGGTATGACGGTGAAAATGATACATATTTGTTGAGCATTATCTACGTGTCAAGCACATGCTAAATGCATTTCTCATTTAATCTTCACACTCTCAAAAGTGGGTATTATCATCAGTCCCATCTTGCAGAGGAGGGAACGGCAGCTTGTGGGCATTTGTCACATAGCAAACCATTGGCTATCAGGATACAAATGCAGATTTGCCGACTCCAGAGCCCATGCTCTCAGCCCCTATGAGATCAGTGATAACACCTATGAGCTTTGTGACTTTGCACAACTGCTTAAAATAGAATAATAGTACTTGTGGGGGTTCTCACGAGGATTAAATGAGATCACATGTCCAAAGCCCCTGACACAGTGTCAACTCTCTGTAAAGGGTGCTGTCTTGGTAAGTCAGGGTGCATATAACCAGCGATCTCCCTTTCTGGGAGGTAAGCTTCTATAGGGAAGGAAATGAGTCTTACTTATGTAGTGTTCCCCTTGGCCTCTGGCAGAGGGATTGAGGCATGATATCTATCAGTTGAATGTGTCATTTATTTTCTTCCTGTATAAACTTTAAAACACAGAGTCTGCCTGGGACGGATTGTAGAGAACCCTGTGCAGTGTTGCAGCATGGGCCACAGTGCCTGTTCGATCCCTAAAATCCTAATCTGGAAACTATACCTGGGGAATTTTCTCTCTTCTAACTAAACTCCCTGAATCCCACGAGGATCTTTTGCGATAGCTTCAGTATTCGTCTGGCCACAACGAGAGTCAAACAGAGTGGCTAGCCATCTTGGTTTGCCCGGGTGTGTCCCAGTTTTAGTGCTGGAAATCCTGCATTTCAGGAAACCCCTCAGTCCTGGGCAAACTGGGACAGTCGGTCACCCTAGAGTCACACAGCAAGATCCCTGACAATAACGATGACGATAATTTGCTGAACACTTCCTACATATCAGGCATAACGCAAATGCTTTCTGCACGTTCTCTCACCAAATCCTGCCTGCAGCTCTACGAGTTCACGGTTCTGCAGAAGCAGCTGTGATCGTAATAGTTCACAGCATAGGCCTTGAAGAAATTCTTAGGAAAGGATTACGTTTCAGATTGAATCTAAATAATTTTCCATTTAGGGTTTTTTTCCAAATAGGGTCCCCCTCACATGTGGCTTTTGGAGGCGCACAGGTATTCATATTCGCTTTCCCCAGAAGTAGCAGAGGGAGGAACCAGGTTTCCTGCCAACTGTGTTTAATCTCACATACTCGACTACAAGTTCTCTTACACACATCCCGGAGGTGTGGACTTCTCAGGGTAGCATGGGGCCGTACAAGTGACCGTGCACGCTAGAACTGTGCCGAGCAATCCTAACCATCAATGGATTAACTACATTGGCTTTGTGATATTTAAGGGTTTCGGTCAAAATATCCAAAAACCTTCCTGCCAACTATAAATGTATAAGCAAATGAAAAATAGTAAAAATTAGCATTTATTTAGTAGAGGGCAATTCAAAACATTAGAGACATTGCGAATGGAAGTGTTTTAGTTCTTTGTCAAAAACTCGTAGTGTGAACAATGCTTGTCTTCCCATCGCGTAACTTGCAACATGGAGCACTTTGTCCTGTGCCTCAGCCAATCGTCATCCTCCTTTCTAAGTCTGGATCGGTTTCAACATTTCCTCCTTTGTCCTTTCAGTGTTGTAAAGATACCTGAGAATTCCTTTAATGTGAAGGTTTTCGCCAGTATCATTTCCTCTGGGAAATCTTCATTCATCTTTTACATCATAACCGCTTGCCTCATTTATGTCGGGAAGCTCACCTTAACTAAATTTCTCAGGAGGGATATGTAGAACCTCTCACATTCACCTATTTCTGTTTATGCTCAATTAGTGTTCACTTGCGGCATTCCAGCATGCCCCTTTTCGTTTTCCTGTATCACTTGCCTTTGTGTTAGCCAATGCCTTCTTTTGGATTATCCATTTTTGTAGACTGTCACAGGAGTTTTATCACTGGGAGACAAGGAAGCACTGCAGCTACAGGCTGTGCTGTCTTCGTAGGTGCCCAGTGACCAGTCAGCAACAGAGTTTGAAAGAAGCGATGCGATCGCTCACGATCACGCTGCACATGATTCATGTGGGGATTCGAGACATGAAGAGTTGGCAGCAAAGCTTGTAATTTATTGTGTTGACGCAATTGCCCGCTGTTAAGCTACCCTGTAACTGAAATCTAAATTGCGTGATTGTGATCTGGTGCCGTTTAACTAAGTGACGGTAACCTGGAGTTTGCGCCCACTGCAGCCAGGCAAAGAACAGACTGGCGATACTGAGGGATTCCACCTCTGTCTTTGCGGTCACAGCTCCAGTTAAAAAGAATCTGCGTCCTGTCCCTGCGGATCCGTTCACCTCTCCTAAAATGGTGGAGTGCAAATGGGAAAGGGGGGCGGTCAGGGCTGACGTTCTGTCTAGACCACCCGAAAAGTAGAGAAGTGGGTTATTTTCAGTTTTTGAAATGGAAATGTCAGGTAGCGTTTGCTGAATGCTTCCAGGCACCAATAACTGTTAGGTACTCTGATGAAATTTTCAACCATCATAAGAACAAATATGTGAGGTAGGCAGCGCCACGGTCACTTTACAGATGACAGAACCACCTTGAAAAGATGAAGTAATCTGACCAAGGCTACACAGCCCAGGCGGCCGCAACAATTTGAACATGGGTCTGTCTAATAAGCCTTTGCTTTCGCTCTTCCCTATTCTGCTTTGTCTAACATTTTAAATTATTGCCCCTTCATTTCCTGCGTCAGCTGGGCACCAGTAACCCCACACTGCAGTGCTGTTTGAGACCCCTGGCCTTGTCACCAACACAGTAGCTAAATGAATAGCTCTATGGGCTCTAGAATTTGGACGTGTACATTTTAAAAGGGAAAATCTCTTTTGACATGTACATTTTAAAAGGGAAAAAAACTCTGCAGCATCTCCGATTATTCCATGAAGTTTTATTGCTAGGTCAGAAGGAATCTGTGATAATATTTCTAAATTCTCAGAGGAGAAACAACGATACAAAGAGCTTTTCTTTGTGGTTGTGGCCATGAGAGAAAAGCAGGTTCCCCTGATCTGCGTGGGCTACCAAGTTTTATCCCTGGTAGCCTGAGTGAAGGACAGATTCAGAAACCTCATAGACATGGATTCAAAGGAGAAGTCTCTGGAAACCAGGTTAGAGGAGACAGGACCCAGACACCTCCTCGACCTTGGTTCTCAGACTTGCTGCACATTGGAATTAGCTGGTCATCCTTTAAAACTACAAATGCCTGGCCCATCCCCAGAAATTCCGATTTGATTGGTCCCAGGGCTGAAACCTGGCAGTGAGATTTTTTTTCAAGTTTCCCTAGTGAATCTAATATGTAGCAAAGTTTGAGAACCACTAACCTAAGCAACCTAAAGAAGAAAAGTTTGCCACTGGTATTCATTTTTAGCACTTGAAGTGTGTTTTTACTGGATGAAGTTATAGCTGTGAATGATAAGGGCTAACACATGAATGATTTAAATCAATATAAAAGATATTTTTTAGTTAAAGGCCATAGGCCGAAAAATAAAATGGTATGCGATTTACGTCAAAGCAAGCACAAGCTGCATGGGGGGGGGGTGCATTTGTGTGCACATGCAGACTGGGAGGTGTTCTGAGATGAGTAGATAGTCCATGGGGACTTCACCTTACCTATAAGAGAAGACACTGGTGTATTACTTTGTAATTAAGAATAATGTTAGTTTTTAAATTCATTGTTTGGGAGGTTTGGGTTTTCTTTAATTTTTGTTTTCGTTTGTTTGTTTCTAAGGGAGGTGTTCTTATTCATCTGAGCTCCAGCTTCTGGGTAGAGAAAGGATGCTATGATAAGGGTAGACAGAGTCCACAGACAGTTGAAAATAACATAAGAAAAAGGAAATACACAAGAAGTAACTAAATTTTATCCCAGACTTCAGCATAGGCACAAAAAAGAAGTCATTCTTTTTCATAAAGGAAAGGGCACTATGTGTATCTCTAGAGACTGTCTTTTTCTGAATCATTTCCCATATGTTTTGTGGGAGAGATAAAAGCTGACTTCCGCCCCTACCATTGGGGAGATTTTTGTTTTTGTTGAGGTACTACTTAAGTAACTACATGAAGTGCAGGAAAACCTCCTGAGGTTGCAGAAGTGAGGAAAAACTTGGCAAGGGTTTTTGTTGTACATATGTGTCATTTATATATAAGTTATAGAAAAATGACCTGAAACGTTTGCACAGGATGGGCAAAACTGTGCCAGAAAGAGGACCTTGAAGACATTGTAGACTACAGAACTGGAGGTGGCCCCAAAGAGCAGACGGAAAATCATAGTGGTGAATGCCACTTACCAAGTGGGCAAACCATTCTAGTTGCTATTCTAAGTACCTTACTTCAGTGATCTCATTCTGTCCTCAGAAAGCACTGTTACAATTAGCCCGGTTCTACAGATGCAGATGAGACTATGTAACTCACCCAAGGCCATGGGTCCAGCAACAGGCAGAGTGGGTCCATCCCGAGGCCACTGCTCTGCACCGCCTCTCAGCAGTAATGGCGACGTTTCCCAAAGTGGGCACTGGGGAGGCCCAGGCGCGATGCCACAGCAATGGCAGAAACATCTCTACAGTCCGATCGACTAAGCAAAACTGGCTTCTTTCCCGGTAATGTGTCTGTAACATATTAGAATGAATTAAGAATGAGAACAAGACGGGGATCGCACAGTTTGACTTTAGAGCTCTGTTTTCACAGTTCGTATCCTGGAGTCTGCTGGGGGAAAGGCTGGTTACAGACACTGAAGAGCTTCCTCAGGGAGGAAATGAAACGAACCGTTTGGGGCGGGGTAATGATTGCAGGGACCTGGCGGTGATAGACCAGTACTGACCCCTAAAGAGACTGGAGGGAGGTCCAAGGCTGGCCACTCGGAAGGTGAGGAGCTGGAAGACAGCACAGAATGGGGACAGGCGCGGAGGCAAAACACGACAGCTCAAAGTAGTAGCTCTGGTCAACCTCGAGGAAGGGTCTCAGCAGTCAGTGGGTGGGCTGTAAGTTGATCCTAAGAATGAAATAAGGACACAGGCAAGCATGGCGTTTTTAGAACAAGAACGGAAGTTGGGGAACGGTGTCAGGGGATAAGTTAGAGAGGATCAAAGCTGGTGCCTGAGGATTCGGTGGGGGTTTGCCTCCCACCAGCAAGAATATCGGTCATTTCCCAGATCTTCCCTCTATCTGCCCCGGAGTTCACATCCAGTCTTGCAGAGAAAATGCAGAGAATCTACTGGGAGCACCCGGAGGCCACGTGAAATTTGAAAATGTGACCCCACCTGGCCTTTCTGGAGCCTGTCCCCGAGGAGCACTGTATCATCACCCAGCCCAGGGTCCCCTTATCCCAGACTCCAGCCGTGTCCTGTGCCTTCCGAAAGGGTAGGTGCACAGCACCAGGGCTTCCTCGCTTTTCCTCTCGGTCAGCACATACTTGTTCTCACCACTGGGAGTCAAGGCCAAAACAATCTGATTCAGCTACACCTGACTTACTGGCACTATTTCCTGGCATGCACAGCAGATTTGATTCATGATAAGTATATCAAAAATGTCAGTTTGGTGCTTTCAAGTGTGATGGGGGTAAAGGGATAGGGAGGTTCTGCACTGTGTTTTGGAGAAGAGGGTGGAACTTTTATCTCTGTCTTTCACACGAGGAATTATCCAGTTCCCAGCTGGATGCGGAGGAAAGCCGGGTAAGAATCGCACAGACGGGTCTGGAGGAGCCCAGGCCCTTTTCTTTTCCTGGAGCACCTCAGTTAGGATTTGGGAAATGCACGAAATGTTTCCAAGGAAGTAGAAGTGAGCCTTCTATAACCTCTTCCTCTTTTCTCCCCTCTTCCTTCCCCTTTCCGTTTCTTCATCTGCCCTTCCATTGCCTTTGTACCAATGCAGGGAAGGGGAGCAAGACCTAGGCTAAATCAGCACTCTTCTACTGCTTATGAATTGGGGGGGAATCCCTCTGTAACAGGTTTCGAAAGAACAAATACATATCCAGGCCTCTGCTTTGGCAAGGGCTCTAATTTCTGATAAAGGCAGAGTTTTCAGAGACTGTGGGACAGCCAGAGTGAGGAGATTTAAACCCCTGATCTGCCAGCCTCGCTCTCTGTCATGATTACACCCCTGCCACCCTGACGCTGAGTCAGCATTCTGCAGACCGCAGTAAGGTCAGGCCTAGCTTCGCAAAGTGAAAGTGCTGAATTATATTGAAACTAGAAAAAAGGTAAACCAATCTTGCCCCCAAGTCTCTAAGTATCAGCTCTGAAAGTTGTTTTATCTAGAATTACAGTAAACTCATTTCAGAATGGTTGAAGAATACGGTATTCTGAGTAACTTTCTCTTCCACCTAACCGCCGGTTACCACACTTACTGTCAGGCCCTTCTCCCATTCCCTGGCTTTGCCGGGCCTGGGCTAGATCTCCTATGCTCCATCCCCTCGCAAGCCCAGACATGGCTCCGTTTCTCATTGAGGCAAGAAGCCAGTGGCCTCAGAAACACCACGGTGGGCAGGACTTCAGTTGTAAAGTCAGCCAGAGCAGGATGGTGTGTGCCCTAGGTTTCCGGGAGCTTCTTGGAGTGCTACTGTCCACCTGTGTGGGAAGAGGGGGTAAGGCAGGTCCGAGTTCAGATTTGGCCTTGGCCTTGGCCACACTGGCTGCAATGCTCTGGGCCACAGTTTCATGTCCTGGCTGACTTCCAATAGCTAGGATACGCTCACTGATGCCAGTTGGTGCCAACACTGGTCTAGACTTGGCCTGAGTACATACACACAATTCTTTGACCACTGTGCCTTGGGCCTCCTTCCCCAGCCTGGCCTCTGCAGCCAGAGCAGATCCCAAGCCCCTCCCTATACCCCACCAACTGGCCCCACCTCCTCAGCTAACCCCCCAGCCCCCGCTGCAGCTTTCTGCCCTCATGCCCAGGCCTGCTCCTAGGTGTCACATGCACTCCATGGATGTCTAGTTCTCAAAGAATGAAAAACACACTTATGACTTCAATATTGTATATTGAGTCTAACACCTTCTGACCATTCCAAAGGCACTTTGGGATCTTAGCGAGCCATCAGCACTGTTTCTTGAATGCGTGCATACAAGGGTATGAGGGTGTTTGGAAGATGGAAAACCCAGGAGTTAGAAGAATGATCTAAATGGTACTGATCCCAAGACAGCCCTGAAAATGGGTGACTTCAAGCAAATTGCTTAATTTCTCTAAGCCTCAGTTTTCTTGTCTCAGGGGAACCACTATCCCTAATGCGTGAGGTTTCTGGGAGGACCATGTATAAGAGGACTTGATTAATTAAAATTCCCTAATATCAGCTTGACATTTCCACTTCCATTAATACAGGGATTTGGGCTTATTTAGTTGTTTATATCCTGAGCTGGGAATAAAAGGTTACCTAGTTATCATCCCACTATAAAGTTCTGTTTACAGCCTGGCTCTCCTAAGACTATTCACTTCTTGAGGCAGGTGTTGTATCTGGTTCTCATGTATCCATGCCAGCACCAGCACCGTGCATGCCATGGGAAGGTCTGTTGAATCCATGACTTCCATCAGCTACATGACTCCCCTAGACAGGCCTGGGTATCACGTCTCTCGTGGTCACTCCTGAATGTCTCTGAGGGAGGGATGGTGCCAATCTGGCAAAAGTTACAATGAGTGAGGAGAGGTACTTCCCCTACCTCCTACTGTCAATACCATTAAGACAGGGGAAGGATGTCAATCAAATGTGGGCAAGGAATACAAAACCTAAGGGGTTTCCTGATGCCACCTATTGCTATTCCCCACAATTATGCTGTGATCTCGGCCAACTAGCCTAGGCCTAACAGAAGGACCAGCTGAGTGGCAGAGGGACCCCTTTTTCCACCAGCCCAAACCTCAACCACTTGACCCACTCTCTTTGAGGCACTGTGTCTCCAGGAAGCCTAGTTAAGTGCAATACTGCTCTCTAAAATACAAGCTGGTGATAATGAGGTCTTCACTCACACCTTCATTGGTTCACTCATTCATTCATTCTACAAACACTGGTTGAACACCTACTATCTCTCAATAATCCTGCTAAATGTTAAGAGGCTAAGTCTAGGCTTCAAAGACCTGGGGCTTCTGAGAAAAACAAACTAGGAAAGAGGCAATAACAAAACGGTGCGATGAGAGCTAGAACAGAGGAGAGCACAGGGCTCTGAGAACACAGGGGAGTCCACCCACAGGACAGTTAGAGTGTGGAATGGAGGGCACAGCTTGAGAGGGTTTGGGCTGGGGTGGAATTTAACTTCTTGAAAAACAAGTAGGCATTAGACAGGTGACTAAAGAAAGTGTGGAGAGCGAGGGAACAGTACTCAGTAGGACACAGGGACAAAGACAACAGCATATGCAAGAAAGAAAGGAGGGTCAGGACGTAGCATATGGAGATCTGGTGAGAATGAACCCAGAGGATGAGATCAAGATGTGAGTCCTAAACTCCCAGGAACAGGGAAAGGAATGGCCTTTGGCAGAGACTTGGGAGGCTGGAAAGACAGGTGGGAGGTGAGCTAAGACTTCATCCACCTCTGCCTTTAGAGACAAAGAAGCTGAGGTCTGGGCATGGGAAATCATTACAGTCACACAGCAAGTGATTGACATAGCCAGACCTGGAGCTGGCCCTCTGGACCTATAGGAGAAGAAATCAGCTTCTCCAAATGGTATTTTTGAGAAGGCCCCACTCTGTTGGAATCCACGTTCTTCATAATTGATCCAAGATAGTGAAGAGAGCCAGTGGCTCATGCAAGGGGTGGTGGTGAAGGTTCAGAAAGACCCTCAATAAAAGAACTTCTGTAACTGCCCCCACAAAGCTTACCTGGAAGTCCTGGCAGGCCTTAAGAGTTCAAAGCCCAGACATGGTCTTTCTTGGTGTCCTTGAGTTTACTGACTGAAAGTCCACATTTTGCATCTTTTCCCTTGGAGATTCATTCTTTCCTAACACAGCTGTCACTATCCAGATATTCCTGTTGAGGTTCACGCACCTTAAAGAGGCAGAAATCTAGACAGCAT
The DNA here is from genome assembly GCA_004027735.1 of Carollia perspicillata. Lineage (NCBI taxonomy): Eukaryota > Metazoa > Chordata > Mammalia > Chiroptera > Phyllostomidae > Carollia > Carollia perspicillata. The sequence goes on from PVKM010041635.1 coordinate 10,842, forward strand.
TTCCTACTTGCAGAATTTTTCCTGCTCTTTTTGCTTTCTTTTTTTAAGAAGTTGTAGCTATCATTCCAAAAGTTTAGAAACATTGTGGGTTGAATAAAAAGTCATTTTAAGTGAAAATATATCTCACAGAACAGAAAGTGCATGTCCCTCAAGCCTTGCCTCTTTTTACTCGTATGAACAAAGAATATGTAAAAAATAGCAAAATACTCCTGACTGATGTGGTTCAGTGAGTTGGGTGTCGTCCCACAAACCAAAAGGTCACTAGTTCAATTTCCCGTCAGGCCACATGCCTAGGTTGTGGGCTGGGTCCCTATATGGGGGCATGCAAGAAACCACCAATCAATATTCCTCTCACACATCAATGTTTCTTTCCCTCTCTTCCTCCCTACCTTCCCCTCTCTCTAAAAGTAAATTAATAAATTCTTTTTTAAAAATAGCAAAATAGAGATGTCTGCATTATATATGAAATGTGTAACATGTCATGTATATACATTTCTTCCTATAATATTCCTATAGGAAGAAATAGCTTCCTGTAGCTGCTTCTTCCTATAATATATTTTTCCTGTCTAAAATTAGGACGTCAGAAGACTTAGTTTCTTTGGCTCAACAAATTGTGAAGATTAATGTATATTCATTAATTCATTTATTCATTCACATAAGATCAGTTTCACTATTGGTTAGGCCCAGCACAAAATGACAATGTGGGGTCCCTTGCTCAAAGTTACTCAGAATTCCTAAGACAGTGACAGCAAATCATCAAACCAAGCATTAAGCTACCTTCCAAGCATGAGGCCCTGAGCAACTGTACCAGTTGCACATCCATGCAGCCTGCCCTGCATCCACCAAATGATGGGCCAGGGCCTGGCATACAGTGGAGAGCCCGACAGATGCGGTCTGTGCCCTCCCTCTGGGGCTCACAGAAGAAAGAAGTGAAGGGAATAATCATGTAAAATTTGATGAGGACTAAGATAAGGGAAGCACTGGGAACTCTAGGAGCTCCCTCATCACAGATCGATGAAGAATTCCCTAAGGGAATGACATGTAAGCTGAGGATGGATGAGTATCAAGGCTTTGGCCAGTCCAAGAATAGAAGGCCAAAGGACGAGTATAAATAAGAGACTGGAGAGGGTGACATTCTTAAGGAACCACAAGGAAGGTACTGCGACTACAGCAAAGAAAACATGATGGCTTGTGGCTGAGGGCAAAATGGAGAGGGAGGTGAGGACCAGCCCTGAAAGGAGGGAGGTTAGATTTTGTCGTAAAAGCAATGAAAAGCGCTTAATGGATTTCTTAGGCTACTCTTAGCTGCACAGTGAGCCAGGCAGAAAATCAGTGGTGTTGTAATGGAAGAAAACCAGGCTATCCTTCCTGGTCCTGATGAAGGGTAAGGGGAAAACAGGAAGTGAGCCTGCAGAGTTGCATTGGCAGGAAGTCCTGGTTTGATAAGTCCTTTAGCCTTAGCTCCGGGCCCTGATCGTGCTACCTTAGAGCTGGTGCTTCTCTACGGTCTGATCAGCAGATCGGAAGTGTAGAAGAGGCAGATACTGACTTCCTCTTCTCTCACCAGAGCCCTGTCAGTGGAAAATGTGTTCTAAGAGTCCTGGCCTGTCCCTTAGCAACAGGGCTCGTGTACTTGGTATGCTGGCAATCAGTGTTCTCCATGAAGGCTTCCCAGACCTATTCAGTACCCACTGTGCTACCGGCAGGGGGGTGTTTACCAGTTTGCCTTCCCTGCCACACTATGAGCTGCTCAAGAACGAGAACTACATCTTACTCGTCTTTATGTTCTGGCTCCTCAAAATGTAGGCAATAAATGTATTGGTAAATTTAATTAAATTACACTAAATATAGTTATACCTACAGTATACTCTGCATTTAGACTTTTTGGGGGGAGACTGAACTTGAAAAACTATTAAACATAATTTTTATAAGAAAATAAACCTTTTGAGCTCTGAGCCCTTGGCTTCAAAATACACATTTGGGGCCTGATAAGTTTCTAACTTTTAGGCTGTCCAGAAATGGCAAAAGCACATGTCCATTTGGTTATAAGCTTTTTGGAAGACAGGACTATGTGTTTTCAACTTTGACCTCCCACGGGACATGGCATATAAGTGGTCCATTAGTCAATGAATGTGTAGCTCATGCACAAACATACGTGTATGTTTTTTGCACCATGAAGGGGTTTAACAGGTACAGATTCTAGTAGTTTGCTTTGTTTAA
>PVKM010041636.1:0-13057 GCA_004027735.1 Carollia perspicillata
CCAGATTGAAACCCCGGAAGCTCACTCACCATACACGATGACAGTTGCCGTTGTGCTTTTCCTCTTGGCAACAATATTTTTGGCAACGCAAGTATAATTTGCTGTATCTGAGAGGCGGGCCTGCTTGATGATGAGGTTATGATCGATGGTAATGTAAAAATTCCGATCTTCAACAGGATCGATTATGTCTTCATTTTTCAACCATTCCACCTGAAGATGCATAAGACAAATGGGTAACTCCCCGGTATGTGTGCCTGGACATCTGCCTGTCCTAACTGTGTTTTGCAATACGTGTAACACTGCTCCATGCTATGAACTTCTGCAAACTGGGAGGAAGTAACTTTCTGAGGTCAGGTGAAGTATCTATCACTCACCTGCCAAACATTTTGATTCTGTCTGTACTATGGTATTCTCAAATGTCAATGAACCCACTGAGTAATCTAATGTTCAAATTGTTTTCACTCTGCCCTGCAGGCAGGAACAGGGAATGTGCCGCTGCCAGGTTCAGAACCCAATTAAAAATAATAGGCTAAGCATTTCAGACTGAATTCAAACCTTTTGCTATTTCAATTGTTTACTTTTGGCAACCTACCTGTAGCTATTCAGAAAAGAGTCTAAGAACTGTTTTAAAACTTGAGAGGCATCTTACACACTTTACAAATAAAACAAATTTCGATGATTTATGTGTCGACTTGCCGAAACATATGGATTAAATTTCCCTGAAAATGCACTTATTCTAAAATGTTGTAAACACATGTTTGGAGATGTAGCTAAGCCAAAATAGTTGAGGAAAAAAGGTTTTCTACCAACTCTCAATATAATCCAAACAGCATGTAGGCATACCCGAATCTCTCCTTTTGTATATCACTAGCATCACATCTTTGGCTTATGGTTTGCGTCTCGGGAACACAACCTCAGAAATGAGTGTTCAAAATTATTAAGCTACAGTTTTTCAATGCAATTACTATTAATTTAGCAATAGCAGCGTTATCCCTACGGAATGAAAGGAGGAAGAGATATCTGTACAAGCTGCCCTATAAAGAATAAACTATTTCTTGTCCTGTGGATTGCTTCTTATTCTTCCTTCTTATGCACAGGCTCTTCCCATAAACAAAACAACATTGATATTTACAACATTTAAACCTTCCTTTTGCGTTAGTGTGGATGCGAATACAGGTAACCTTTAGCAGTAGGGAGTCAATAGTGTTGCCATTTTCAAAATCTCAAGGAGCTTCTCTCGCACCACAAGAGGTCTTGAAATTAATTTCTAAATCTGTCAGTGGGCTTGGTGCCGCACAGCTCTAAATGAAATCTAATGCAGGGACTCTAAAATAATGCTCTTCTAATCTGTAGAAGCGAGGCCACAATTTAAAGGGAAAAACAAAAACCAACCTCAGTCCTGAAAAAAAAAGTATGAGAAAGTAGATAAAAGCCACTCTTTGTAATCATGTAAATTTTGAAACAGGAAACCATGCTTGGTATTTACGCTAATGGAAGTGAGGATGAGAATGGAATCCTCATAAAGCAGCAGAGTTGGAAAACATGCATTTTGTTTTCGAATACAGACTGCACATTCATTCAGGGCCATGCTTGAATATATTTGATCAGATACTCATACTTGCTTGACCTGGAGTTCCTCAAAGTATGGCCCTATGTGTGTGGCAATAGGATCCTGCTGGCAGTGCAAGGGGGAAGGTAGCAAACTCATATTGTCAGAAAGCAACAGTAATTGAAAGGTGACATTAATCATTTTAATCTAATCTTTGCCTAGGTTATCTAGGCCATTCTGAAGAAAGCTTTCCACTTGAGAAGCCACTGTTGGGTTCCCCTGAGCTGGCCTTGCATCCCTTCTACTTGAGTGTGTGTCTGTGCTCTCTGCGCTTTTCTTTCAGGAACCTTATACCCAACACTGTTTTCTGAAGGGCAGGCATCAGGCAAGGGCCTGGGTCAGGTTCTTGGACTCTGCCTGGAAGTGCCTAGGGTTCCTAGTTTACCCCCCAATTTCCCCTCCACGCTGCACAGGGTGCGGAGAAAAGCCTTAGGAAACTGGCCAATCCCAGTCGAAATCTGAGTTGTTAGTCTCCAGACTACCCCTGCAGGGATTAGGCTGAAAATACCTCCTGGAGACCTCCCCTGAATTCACATCCTTCCTGGGCTTCCCTTTTCTCTCCTGCTTGCTCCGCCCCTTGGAGCCTCTTCGAGGAGTGCATTCTTAAACACCACTTGCATTCAAACCTTGTCCTCATGGTTTGCTTCTGGGGAGCCTGCCCTAAATCGAGATTGCTCAAACCCATGGTTTCTTCTATGCGTGTAATAGCAGTTAACAACAGTATTGTTCTCCTAATCAGAAATGACACCAAAAGTCCCAAGGGTTACTAAAAACCACTTGTTTATTTGAAGAGGTTATTATAAGGAGGAGAGAGAGCAATGGGAACAGTTGACAAAAGATTTAAAAAGACTTAACGTGATTATTGAGTATATGGCCTTTACTTTTTATACATGGTTGCATGTCCCTTGGGTGTTTCTCATCAGCCTTGGAGCAGTGATTATGGCCTGAGCTCCGAGGATCCCCAAGGAGTCCCAGGAGTTCTGAGGAGGTGCCAGAGCTCTGTAGTGGCTCTCCCTCTTCCCCGAACTCTAACTTGAACCAGAGAAGCTCATCTTTGAACTGTTTTCTGCATTGGATTCATTTGTATGCCTTTGAAGTTTGAAGAAAGTATCTAGAATCTATCTGTAGAAATGAAGAGAGGAGCCCAGGACTTCTCCAGCTTCTAGTGAGACCCTTCCTCTCTGTTCTCCCTGCCTCAATTCTCCCAGGCCAGCCCCATCACCCTGCTTTGAAAACATCTCCTCCCTCCATGAGACAGGTCATCGTCGGTCCTTCCCATCCAAGAGTCTCCATTTTGCTCTCCACTTCTCCATCACCACCCTCTAAAATTCTCAAAACCTTTCCATCTGGCCTTGGAACACAATCATGAAGTCCTCCAAAAATTTCATTTTTTAAAAGACTGTTTTTCTCACTCTTCTCTAACTAAAAATCTAGCTCATCATGAAGTTAATGTTTATTCTGGATTCCTCTCAGATGGGGGATGTTCCCCAAATCCCACATACTGCTGTGCCTGGGGTCACAGGCAGTCTCCTCCTGGTTCTGCATTATCTATTCCAGATCTTTCTGTGCAAACACCTTTGCTTCAAATCTCATGCCATGAGATTATGTCACCAGATTCCTATACATTTTTAAATCATCGACAGACCTCTGGATTCATAGCCATTTTATCCAGCACAACTTCTGTCATAATTTCTGATGATTTTAATAACAAAAGATGCCATTTTCATCATCTTGGCTCTCAGTTCCATACCCCTCCCTCCTACAATGATCTTGACTTTATGTCACTTATACTCCAGGCACATGGTCTAGGATAGAGGTTTTCAATCCTGGCTTCAATCCTGCAGAAGGACTCGGAGAACATTTATAATATAGCAATTCTAAATTCAACCCAGAGAAACTCTGAGTCACTCACTGGTCAAGACTGGTTGAGCATCAGTATTTTTTAAACTCCCCTTGGGGCTGTAGTTTACTGCTAGGATTGAGAAATAACAAACTACACCTCAGCCTTTCGAAAAACACCCTTGAACCAACAGCATCTATGTTACCTGAGATTTGATAGAAATGCAGAATCTCGGGCTCTGCCCCACACTAGACTTACTGAATCAACATGCATATCATAATAACACCAGGGGATTTACGCGCACCTTAAAGTCTGAGCAGTACTGGCTTAGCTCTTGTCTTTACCAGTAATTGTAACCCCTTTTAAAACTCAGTTTTAATCATCCTCTCTTTTCACCACTTTTTGTCTTACTTGCTTATTCTGTCTCTAGGACCCCTATGTTAACAAACCTGTACCAGGACCTTTGTTTCTCACCCCCTCATGTTTCATTCCTTTTTACCAAACACAAATTCCAGTGTCTGGAATCCCTCACATTATACCCTTGGCTCTCTCATCCCTTCCTCACTTCAAGGTGCTCACCTGCTCACCATTCTGCTATCCTACCTTTTCGTCTTTGCAGTGACAAATGGCTGTGGGCTCATCTTACATTTGTGATTGCAGAACTCAAGTGGGCCCTTACTTCTGCCAAAAAAAATCATACTATATGTCCATTGTCAGTTCCTTGTCCCACACTTCTAGAAAGCTATTTCGCACTTTCTCATCTCGCCTTAAACACTACCTCCCCCTCCATCCTCCCTTTCAGCTGATGATCAAGTTTCTCCACTGCTGAGGACACTGACACTCCTATCTTCCAAGCTCCCACCGCCTGCCCACCCACCTCTGTTCTGTACCCTCTCTTTTGTTGCTGGCTCAGCTCTTAGTACTTCTGTCACCTTTATTTGTAGTCTGCAACCCATTGCCTTCCTCTTACTCAATTCTCTCTCTCTTAACTCATTCATTTCCCCTCTCCACTGAATCATTTCCATTAACATGCAGACATGCAGTTATTTTCCCAACTTAAAACAGAATCTCTCCCACTCATTCCTGCCTCTATTATCCCCACATTTCTCTGCTCACCTCACAAAATGCCTTAGAATAGTTGTTCATATTCACTCTCTCTGATTCCTTTCCTCTTGATTGCTACAGAATCTACTCTAATCCGCCTCCACCTCCACCATTTATTTCACTAGAGCTGCTCCTTTCAAAGTCAGCAATTAATTTCATTGTTCGATGTGCTGATGAGTCTCAGCGCTCTGCCCCCTTTTCTCAGCAGCAGTTTCTGACCCACTTGGTCCCTCCTTCCTGCTGTCTTGCTTTCTCTGGACAGGGCACTTTTTTGGTTGCTGTCCTACCTGACCCCACCCCCCATGGTTTCTGTGGGCTGAGGTCTGTTCCCTGTGTGGGGTCTATCCTTGGACTTTTTCTTTTTTCTATCCATATTTACTTCCTTGATGAACTCATCCAGTCTCAAGCAAATGACTCCTAAATTTATCTCCAGTCCAGACCCCGCCCCTGAACTCCAGACTCATATATTCAACTGCCTCCTTGCAACTCCACTCGGTTGTCTAATAACAACTTTTTGAACCGCCCTTCCAAACCTGCTCCTCCCACAGCCTTACTGATGTTAGTTAGTGCCAGCTCCACCCTTCCAGTTACTTAGACAAAACCTCAGACTTGGCCATGACTCCTCTCTTCCTCTCCGTTTGCCCCTTTAAGGCCAGAGTGGCCCATTGGAAACTGACAACTCCTCATGCCCTTGCTGCCACTGTATTTCTGGTTCAAGTCACCATCATTTCTCTCCTGGATGATTACAACAACTTCCTGTCTTACCTTCTGCTTTTCCCCTTGGCCCTCAGTAGTGTATTCTCAACAGAGTAGTTAGAGTGATTCTTAACCCTAAGTCACATCATGCTACACCTCATCTCTAACCCTCCAGTGGCTCCCTGTCTTGCTCAGTGTCAAAGCTAAAGTCCTTAGAAGGACCCAAAGGCCCTGCATCACCAGGACCCCTGCCCTTTCTGATATCACCTCTTTATACTCATGCACCTTAGTGACCGGGATGCATTCTGAGAAATGTATGTTGGGCAATTTCATTGTTGTGTGTATATCATAGAGTATACTTACATAAATCCAGATGAAATGGCCTACTACTACACATCTAGGCTAAATGGTGTAACCTACTCCTAGGTTACAAGACAGTATGGCAAGTTACTGTACAAACAACATGATATTAAATCAAGCACAAGAGAAAGTGATTCAATCAATAGATGCAGTAAACACGAGATGTATGAGGCTGCTGCTGGCATGATGTGGCGTACTGTTTTATGGCAATACTTTTTGTAAGTAGAAAGAGTATGCTCTAAGATCATGATAAAACTATAGCATAGTAAATATATAACCAGTAACATAGTTGTTTATAATCATTATCAAGCACTATGTGCTATACATCACTGTGTTTGCCATGCTTTTACATGACGGGCCTCATTGCCACAAGCCTGTGGGTAATACATTGCACCACAACACGGCGATGGCCACGGTGTCATGAGATGATAGGAATTTGCTGACTTCAGTATAGCCTTCTGTCATAAATGGGGTGCATGGTTGACCTAAACGTTGCTATGTGGCACATGCCATACTCCTTCCCTGTCTCTGTTCTCTTTAGGGAGCTGGCTTCTTTGGTGGTCCTTGCGTATATTGGGTGGGGTTGGGGGCAGCGCTTCAGGCTTGGTGGGTTTGAGTCTGCTGCTGTGCCTGCCTGGAGTAATCATTCTCCAGTTATCTGCATACTTTGCTTCCTTCTCTTCTTCAGGCCTTTACTCAGACGTCATCTTTTCAGTGAGTCACTTCCTGACCAATCTTTAAAACTGCAACCTTCCCCTATGTCTATGTCCCTAGTTTCTCCCCATCTTTTCCTTTATTTTCTCTATAGCACGTAGCACCTTGTATAGTCTATATTTTACTTATGATTTTTGTTATTAATTGTTTCCTCCACCAGAATGTAAGCTCCATGGACTTTGGTCTGTTTTTGATCATTGTTCTATTCCTGCAGCCTGGACCTGGAATGTGGGAGGTGCTTACTTAGTATTGCTGAGCGTATGGACAACTAGATACAGTGGGATTAAGTCTGTTCACACACACACATTTTTAGATCTCTGTAAAGTTGGTGCTTTAACTGTCAAAATTAATATTAAATGTATTTAATAAGGGCCATCTTAAGCACCCCTTCTCACTAAGTTCTGCTTCAGATTAAGAACACAAATCTTCACTGCCTAAGGGAAAAATCCTACAGAGCTGGTCTGGACACCAAGTGGACTCATGGGAGAAATCATGAGACAGAGGAGGGCCCCTGGGATTTTGCTGGGAAATGCTCAAGTTTTCTCTGCCATTTATGAGGCTGAAGTGTCCTGTGGCCAGCTTTGAAAGCATTCAAAGACATCTTTGAAAGTGGCATACTTCTCCAGCCCACATTATACTAATATGTTTGCTAGAAATTTTTTTAAAAAGGTATTTGAGTAATTATTATAGATTTTCATCTAGTAAACACAGAGTCCAGGAAAGGGGTGTCAAACTCATTTTCACCAAGACCACATCAGCCTTGCAATTGCCTTCAGAGGGCCGAATATAATTCTAGGACTATAGAAATGTAACCACTCCTTAACATTTTAGTGACAGCTTGGTGCTGCTGCCAGGTAGAAACAAGGTGCTGGGCGTGATAAAACAGGGTGGAGGGCTGGATTTGGCCCGAGGGCCTTGTGTTTGCCACCTGTTGTCTAGGACATCATTGTAAACCTGAGCCTACACCACAGCTTCCCAAGAATTTCAATTTTTCAACAAAGAGTTAGGCATCTTGTGATTTCAGCTACATGCCACAAACACGGACTACCCACAGTGTGCTGGGCATTGTGTCAAGTGCTGGGGGACAAAGAGACAAATGAGGTAAGTATTGCTTGTAGGACTCTGGCTAGAAGACACACCTATAAACAAGTAAGTACAGTGTGATAGAGAAGCCACAGCATATGTGTAGGATGCAGGTAACTCAAGGTTTAAGGAGTGTGGGGAGATGACACTTCAGGAGGAAATGTCTGAACTACTTTCTGAAGGGTGAAATTTTGCTTACTGGGAAGGCAAGGGAGGAAAGTGGAGAATGAGGACATTTGAGGAAGAGGAAATGGCACAAGCTTGAAGCCTCCTGGGGAGTCTGGGCCCTGCACAGCTGGGCATTAACTGCACAGTCACCAGGAGTGGAGCAAGGATAAAGACGGTTTCAGGAAATCACCTCGGGCGCCAATGCCATTCTAACGTCTGGCCTTTACCTACAGTTGCTGCAATCCAGTGAAAGGTTTGGAGCAAAGAAGCACAATGACGCTGGCTCAGAAATTACTGTTTTAGGGGGGATATGGATTACAAAGGAGGCACAAGGGAAGCTGAGGACCAGTTAGAGGTTTTTATCATAGTCCTAATAAGACCATGAAGAGAGAATTAAGGAAGTAACAAGGGCACTGGGGAGAAAATAAGGGATTCGGAAAATGATTTGAAGGGACAAGGGATAGGGCAGATGAGTTGAATGTATGTGGAAAGGAGAGCGCTCTGAAGAGGCCCCACCTCCAGGTTATGGTCTGGGCACCTGTGTGGGGATCAGGGATCAAGGAGGCGAAAAAGATTTGCAGGTGGAAAGGATAATGATGAGTTCAGATTTGGCTGGTCTTACAAGGAATTCAAGTAGCACAGCAGGATTTCAACAACAGCTAAATTGCTCAAAAATTCCATTGTCTCTTTAAACAGAGCGATATTTTTCTCTTATGAAATACTAAAACAATACAACAACAAAAGTTTGATGATGTGGCTTCTCTCAGATGATCTCTTTCTTAGCACTAAGTAACTTAATGGTTAGTAACTGAATATGGATGTTGATAAAAATAATTTATTCCCATTTTGTATCAGACAAAAATGATAAAGTGTTAATTGAAAAGGAGAACAATGGGTGAGGCTAATTGTGTTTATCACATAAGGGATTATCTGAACCAGTAAAAGGAATCCATATAAAATCCTTATAAATATAACCTTTTATTAGAAAATACATCTTTTTATGCAGTGTCTCCAGAACCCAACACCACTAGGCAAAGTGACACTCTTCCATTTGAAGGAATTTCACAGGAAATCTCTTTATATAAACCCTAAGTAAAATCCCAAGAAACAATACCGTATTTTTCATTATGCTAGAATTTTATTATATTGAATAGTAAGTAAATAATTACATGATTGCAATGCTATTTATTTGTAAGTCGATTATGGTTAATCAGAGGTCAGCACTTTGGTCTGGCCTCTGAAGTCTGTTCATATTTTGGTCATTTCAATGTTTCTAGTTGATCTCACCCGGGGAACTTTGCTTCCTTCTGTTCCTCCCCTCTGATTTACATGTAGGAAAACCATCTGATTTACACACAGGAAAAGTCTTTCTGAGTTAAAAGTTATTTTTAGCTATGCATAAAACATTAAAGAAGAGAGAAAAACAGGTTGAAGTTCAGAAAACAATAAAAGGCTTTGCTCATAAACTATGACTCGTTGCCAGATTTGCAGTGAGGCGAAGTGCTGTGTCTGTCCTTGTGGCTCAGTCACAGCCGTCTTTTCAATAATTTGGGGCATGTTTGAAGTAATTGACTCAAATGTTTACAAAGTCATGCGATTTTATTACCAGGTAATAAAAATAGTTACAAGGAGAGTTTAGGATGTCCTATTTGATTATTATTTTTGTTATGTTTGGCTTGATTAATCCTGTTGTATGCAACTGAGAATCTTACTTCAGGAAGTAGTTGCTTCAGGGCCAGTTAAAAGGGCTCTCTTTGGCCAGACTGCCTGTGCTCAAAACTGATCTCTGCCATTTCTGTTCCTCTGGGTAAGCTTCTCACCTCCCATGCACCTCGCGGTACTCATAAAATAAAGCTAATTCTCAAACCTATTCCATTAGGGTTTTAAGGATCAAGTGAGTTAACGCACAGATTACCTAATACCTGGCATACAGTAAGTATTCTTCAATTGTTATTATTGTTGGATGAGTAAGGCTATACTAAAGAAGATGGGACAAAATCCAAACTACTCTAAATAATACCAAAGAAATGGAGTTAATCTAAAGACAAAAAATATCATAATGTGTGAATTTCTTTAGCCTTCACTGATATTTCCACCAGGACAGAGTCAACTCACCGTTAGATGGAAACCTTTTTTTAAAGATTATTTATTTATTTATTTATTTATTTATTTATTTATTTATTTATTTATAGAGTGAGAGGAAAGAAGGGAGAAAGAGGGAGAGAAACATCAATGTGTGGTTGCCTCTCCTGCACGCCCCCTACTGGGGACCTGGCTGGCAACCCAGGCATGTGCCTTGATTGGGAATCTAACTGGTGACCCTTTGGTTCGCATGCCAGCACTCAATCTACTGAGCCACACCAGCTAGGGCAGATTACAACTTTTTAAAATTGTACAAGAAATATATAAATGATTATGTCTTAAATTGACCAGTCTAGATTGTATGCTAAACTTAAATACATATTTACACTTAAACTCTATGAATTCATGTTTCCAGAGATGTAATTAACATGTGCTTTAGAACATGACATTTTAATCAGTCTGTATAAATATTACCTTCTAATTCTTTTAGGTTATAAACCAATCATCACAATACATTATTTTTAAAGGTATAGGTAGAAATGATCTTTAATAAAATAAATTTTATAACATTAATCTGAGTTTTTATTATTTTACTTGGTAAAGATAATAAAAATGGGCAATTGATGGGCAATTTATATATTACTCTTTCTTTTACCTAGGCTGAGACCATCCCCATTTTTATAGTTTTTATTTTACCTCTATAAATTCTCCAGTTTTTCTCCTGCTATTTCAAGTTAGTCTTCATCACTTGTTTTTTTAATGACATCAGTTTCTATTCCACCCCACCCCACACAATGGCATGCACATCGTTAGTTTTAAACTTTTATCCATATCCTGAAGAAATGGAATTTCCTTCTAGCCGCCTCAGTTCTCTGCCCCCTTGCCTGCAAGTTCAGGGGTGGTAAGTGTCCTGAGTCCTCTTCTTCTTTTTCTCCCCTCACAGAAAGGATTCTGGGGCAGAGGGACTTGTCTAACGGGAAAGAAGGGAGAAATTAAGGGACACACCCTGTGGTTATGGAATAATCACCATCCTTTGGGGTGGGAAAGCAGTGGATGTGACATGGAAGGGAAGAGGGCACCCCGTGGCCCCACCGTGAATCCTGACCTGGTTTAACAGAGTCTGAAAGCAGATTTTCCCTGTGCTGAAATTGGAAGGATGGAGAAGAAACCGAACCAGATGGAGTGCATCAGTGAAGAGTGAAAAAGAGGAAACACAGTGAGCTAGTGTGGAGTGTTTCAGAAACCTAGCCAGGTACTTTATGTATGTGATTTCTTTACCCCACAACAGCACTGTGAGAGGGGTATTTAGATTCCCATTTTTCAAACGAGAAGGACATGCTCATAGAGACGGGCTAGCACCAGCTTACACAGCTCGGGAAGGAGCACTGATCTGAAGTCAGCTCTGCCTGAGCTCTGTGCTCTCGTTTGTCTACTGAACCAAGAACTGGGAGGAGGCACCTGTAGCGCTGCAGGGTTGGTGTTGACTGGGTGGGCTCCGTGTCCTGTGATGGTGTCTGGAAGAACCAGCAGCATCAACACATACCTTAGCCATTCCAGACAGGGGTTTGCACTAGTCTCTGGCTGTTGCTCCCAGGAAAGTGATGCCATCCACAGGAAGGAGACATCGGACCCATCTTCTGCTGTCTCCACTGCCCTGCTGACTCTTACGGAACCAACACAGGTCTGAACTGGCTGTAGAATTGGGTGCACTTGGACTGCAGAGGCCTCAGGAAAGCCTTCTCACTCTCCAAAATTACTGCCCACATTGTTGGCAGTGACTTGCAACGTCTTGAAGGAGGAGGATTTTTTAACTAGACCATTAAAAGGTTCTCTTCCCATGCAAATTATTCGGAGAAATAACATCTTAAGCCGCATAATATATTATAAAATATGGCATATAAATGACAAAGGGAAACGCTTTTCAGTTTAGGTAAAGAGGAGTTTGAAGGCATTAGGATTTCAAAACAGAATTCAAGTGCTCAGGAGTATGCAAAATTTTCTAAGTGGTACATACACAAAAATATTTTTAAGGGTATCTATATCTGTCTATATTTATATATATAAATTTATATATATTACACACATATATAAATTTATATATATATTACATATATATATAAATTTATATATATTACATATATATAAAACTCCCATATGCATTTCATCCTAAAATGAATCGCCCCAAGAACTCAATCCCTACTTTTCAAAATAAAGGATTTCTTGAATCCCAACCTTGCCATGGTATATTGCATAAGAAAGTAAAAACCTCCAGGTGCCAAACAAGTGAATGATTTGGGAATGTGCGGTAGTTGACAGAGCAAGAGACTGTAATGACAAGGTAACAAATCCTTTTGCAAATCAGCTGGTTTATAATTCTTTGCTTTCATTGAAACTGAAGGAAGACTGACTATGCCAGCTGATGGGTCACTAAGCATACATTTTGATCATAGACCATTATGTGATTTTTGGCATGTAATTCTGAAGATGTGCAAAGAGTTGAGTAACTCCATGTATTCCTATTTACTTATTTATGGATGAGAAGAACCTCATCTATATTTGTACCTATTATAAATGACCGATAGAAATAAAACAGATTCTATCCTGTGCCATGTCAGTCGTAAGCAACACTCAGACACACTCAATGAGCTAACTGATGGAGAGTGCAACCCCTCTCACCTATTAGAAGGTCGATATCCAATGGAAAGTCAGTATTTATGCTCACTAACTATTTTTCAAAACTTGCAGTACATGTGTTTCTTTAGACGAATCTTGTGCTAATCATAATGAATGTACTGACAATTTAATCCAAAAGAAATTGAACACTTAAATCTTTATGGTCATAAAAAATAGTATTTATATGCATGCTTTTATTACAGCAAAGCATGAAATGATGACCAATAAAAACTTTTATGCACAAATATATTAGGACAAAAATCTGTAGAGGAAATAACGTAGAAATACAAGCAAGAATAGAAAAAGAACACTATAAATACTACGACTATTAAAAAATTTGTTCTCATATTTTGTCAGTGGATGATATTGGGTAAGAAATCATTAGAATGTTTGCAAAGATACCAAATAGTTATAATAAATCCAGACATTATGTTACATATTATGTATTATATATTTATATATAATAAGATCTATGTATATGTAAGTCTTTTATGGGTATGCTAGCAAAAATTTGAAGACTATTGCACAGAGGCATGGGAGCATGGTAAGTCTGTCTTTCAGAAGTGAACCCCACCAGGGGAGAATGAACAAGTCTGAGAATTAAGAAGACAAAATTATGGGACAAGAGGAGGAGCTGGAGACCAGCGAATGGAACCCTCCACATGTTTCCCTTGGGTGCTCCTACAGTTTTGTGTATTGCTTCACTTTTATGTTAAGGCCAATGAGAT
>PVKM010041637.1:0-13061 GCA_004027735.1 Carollia perspicillata
CTCAGTACATGTGTGTGAGGACCCCAGGAGACACGGGATGTAAAATGCATGCGTCCATGCTCAGTTTGTAAGAAGTACTCGATAAATCTTGGCTATGATTATTTTTTAATACCCACAGTGGTTTAAGCAAGGAAAGGGCCAGGATCAAGTTTGGTTTACTATCACCCTATTCGTAACAGTTGGCATGGCAGAACTCAACCAAAATGTGTTGAATCGATGAATGAATAGAGACTATCATAGCTGGAAAGGATATTTTAAAAACATCTTTATTTAGATGTAACCCACATACCATACAATTTACCTGTATAAATTGTACAGTTCCATAGTGGTAGTATATTTGGAGCTGTGCAAACATTTCCACAACCTAATTTTAAAAATTGTTTTAAAATACATGCAATGTAAAAGTTACCATTTTTACCACTTGTACATGTAAAACTCAGTGGCATTAAATACATTCACAATGTTATGTAATCATCACCATCATATGTACCCAAAACGTTTTCATCATCTCCAACATAAATTCTGTAACTCATTGGATTATAACTCTCCATTCCCTCTTGCCCCCAGCCCTGGTAATACCTATTCTACCTTTTGCTGTATGAATTCACATATTCTAGGTATGTTATGTAAGTGGAATCATAATATTTGTCCTTCTGTGTCTGGCTTATTTCACTAAGTATGTTTTCAAGGTCCAGTCAAGGCGTAGCATACATAAATTTTCATTTCTTTCTATGGGTGAATAATATTCCATTACATTTGTGTAGCATATTTCATTTACCTATTCATCTATCAATTGACACTTGGGTTTCTTTCATCTTTTTTGGCTGAGAAAGGCCACTAATTGTGAATAAGGCCACTATGAACATTGGTGTACAAAAATCTATTCAAGTTCCTGCTTTCATTTATTCTGGGTATATGCCTAGGAGTGAAATGGCTGTGCCATGTGGTTATTCTGTTTAATTTTTTGGGGAACCACTGAACTGATTTCCAAAGCCGCTGCATCATTTTACATTCCCGCCAGCAATGCATGAGAGTTTCAATTTCTCCATATCTTAAACAACTTTTTCCCATCGAAAAATTATGATAGCCATTCTAGTAAGCGTAGTAGGGGTGAAGCATTATCTCATTGTGGTTTTGACTTGCATTTTCCTGATGACTAATGACTGTTAAGCATCTTTTCATGGATTTATTGGCCATTTGCATATCTTCTTTGGAGAAATGTCTATTCAAGTCTTTTACCCATTTGGACCTGGGATGTTTGCTTTTAATGTTGTTGCGTCATAAGTGTTCTTTCTATGTACTGAATATTGACCCTTCATCGGATACTTGTTTTACGGATATTTTCTCCCGTTCTGTAGACTATCTTTTGGCTTTCTTGATAATGTGCTTCGATGCACAAAAGTTATTAATATTGATGAAGTCCAACTGATTTATATTTTCTTTTGTTGCCCATGCTTTAGTATGGCATTCATGAAATGTTGCCAAATTCAACAGCATAAAGATTTTGCTCCGTGTTTTCTTCTAGAAGTTTCATAGTTTCATCTCTTAAGTTTAGCGTATTGATCTATTTTGAGATCATTTTCGTATATGGTTTAAGATAAAGGTTCAGCTAATAGATCAATATGCTCAAGGTCCAGCTTCATTCTTTTTCATATAAACACTCAGTTTTCTCAGCACCATTTGTTGAAAAAACCATAATTAAAAGTTTAGGACATTTTTGTCACCCCCAAAAGAAACCCCATACATAGAATTTCATTTCCATAAAGGAACTAGGATCAAAATAAGTGAGCTTTTGAGAGTTACTAAACCTTGGCGTTTATAAACAAAAAATAGTTCATCAGAAGAGTTTACTGAGAACATTAACTCTCTGTTCTACAAAGATGTGTGACCTCCCTCCATCAGTAAACAGCATGGCAGGACTCCTGCGTATGCACGCAGGCCAAGGGCTGGACCTCCCACAGCTCTCGGCAAGCGTGATTTGCTGTTAGTGCAGAAGACATTTGCTGTGCTTTTCCTGGCCACCCAGCACATTGTGAACACCCTTCCTACACTTGCTTTATTTCCTTCCTTTGGAGTCCCACCTCCCCAGGGTTGAAATGAGAATCGACAGTACCAGCCTCCTTTACGGCTAGGACTCAGTCATGACCCTGAGCTCAGCAGGCAGAGGCACCCAGGCCAGACCTCAAATTGAAAGAAAGTGCTCTGCAAAAGGAAGGGCTACAGGCAAGTGCTTCAAGGGAGGGTGGCGGAATGACCTGACATCCTTTTGAATGCCTCTTCTGTGAATGCCTCTTCTGTGAATACCTCTGCTGTGTCCTGCTGTTTACAACTATGACCCTTCACTGCTACAATGAAGCATCAGTGTTAGCTTGGTTTTTTAACTGCTTCTATTTATTAATTTATGTTATTCATAGGATTACTTTTCAGAGTTCCCGTTGATTGTTTTGTCCTGAGTATATACTGCATGACCGTTTGGTTATTTTTCTCTTCCCCTTTCATCCTCTGTTATTACCATGTTCTTTCCCACTGGAAAGTAGGAATGAGTGGGCTTGGTGGGCCACAAGGTCTTTTGCTTGGTGGAACTGGGCCATGGTCAAAACAGTTAGGGAACCACAACTTGGAGTAAACCCAGGAATTCAGCCGCACTTCCTCCCTCCTGGGTCATTTCAGTGAAAGCATCTCAAGGGTAGGCACAGACACGCCCTCTGCAGTGGGACACTCTTTACCCCACCCTCTTTGGGCAAACCCCACTCCCAGCTCCGTTGCCCCTGGTCAGACTCCAGCAGAAGCCTTCACAGGCATCGGCCTGTCTTCAGGGCAGAGGTTGCAGGTGCAGACACTTTAGGGCTTGCGTGGGCTGCGGCATCTGCCTTTCGGTTTGGGAGGAAGGTTTTTCTTGGCACGGCCTGCACGTTCAGGAAAGTCAGCGAAACCAAACTGAGCTTGGTAAGTGATTTCCAGACACCTGGGTGGAGCCAATGATGCTTCCAGATTTTTCCAGTTGAAAGGCCTTTTATTACTATTTCACGCAGTCCCACCTGGCCCCCTAGCAAGCACAGTCTAAAGAAGAGCAGGCATATATGTGACGTGGGTCAAACAAGGACGATGAGCCCCCAGCCTCTCAGCAGAATGCGGCTGGAGGAAGGCTGGAGGCATCCTCGGAGATAAACGAGAGAGGCAGTGAGAGAAGGAGAGCTCTAGAAACCTCTATCAACTTCACCTTTCCCTTGAAGGAGATGGGGCTTGTTGCCAGGGTACCACCTGGCAAAACAAAGGGAGATCATAAACTCTTCTGGTGTGGGTGTGGTTTTGTTTCATGTGGGTAAAGTCACTAAGGAAAGGTGTTTCTCAAATTCGCATTCCATGTGTGTATCACCATATTGCAGCTCAAAGGTGTCACAGAGTGACTGGGCACTTGGAGCATAGCAAAGACAACTTTTACGAGGTAACTCCAAATAAAAATAAGTAAGTAAGTATGTCAACTCCGATCTTTTCTTCCAGCCAGATTATGGGGTTTTTTCAAGTCAGGGCACCTCTTTTCATGCTTCTGGGTGTCCTTGAGGGCACCGGCCCAGTGCCTTGCAGGTGGCAAGCGCTCAATGAGTCCTGTTGATTCTCTCATGTTGGAAGCAAAGAATATAAAACAGGATCTTGTACGTTATCTTCATTTACTAATGGGGAGACTGAGGCTCAATGACTTGCCCATCAAGGCCAAGACCAGATTCTAAGTTCCAGACTCCTGGTCCCAAGTTTCCCTTTACAAACGTCATGCTGAGGGCGCTGCTTTGCAGTGTGGTACTGGAGGACACCCCAGTGCCGGTTTCTCTGACAAAGAACACTGGCCGGCGTCTCCAGTTTAAATGGGGAGTAGTGACGTTATTGTGGTCCAAGAGAGCCATATTCTGGTCGGTGCATATTCTGGTCGGTGACCTTGGCTGCAGCCTCTGGCTGCAGGGGAGTACGATGCACCGCAGTTGGAAGGGAATTGCTCACTCCGTACTGAGTCTTTGCCCATCCTCACTCAGCGCTGGGACAGCACTGTCCCGACTCCACTGTGAACGCAGTAAAGATGGCTGCTTGGTGACCCAGCCTCAGCTAAGCATGTGATCAAAGAAACAGCAGTTAAGTAGGAAAAAAATGAACTGGAGGCAATCCAAACATCCACTGCAGTCTCTAGAGAAAACATCAAAGGGGAAGTGCATTCTTAACACAAAGCAAAGGTCTTAAATTTTCTCTTTCCTATCTCTGCTATTCCAGCAATGCAACTGCTCCTGAAGCAGTGTGCCCAGCTCCCCACCATCCCTTCTGCCTGACTCTTGACTCACTCATCCCCCTCACCTCCGGCATCAACTCGCCCATCCTCTCCCAGTCTCTCTCTATCCTCATCACCAAGAATCCCACTATCGGCTCCATTTGTCCAGTTCTTTCTCACGACTGCGTGACCCCAGTCTCAATCATAATTGAAGGGCAACAGCCAAGCAAACTACACCAGAAATTTTCTTAGAAGGGAATTACAAGAAAGTTCCATAGGCAAAAAAAAAAAGTTTTGTTCTGTTTTTTTAAGATTTCATTTATTTGTTTTTAGAAAGAGGGAAAGGGAGGGAAAAAGAGAGGGAGAGAAATTTTAATGTGAGAGAGAAACACCAATCTGTTGCTTGTCATATGCACCACGACTGGAAATGGTACCTGCATGTGCACTGACCTGGGATTGAACCGGAGACCTTTTGCTCCGTGGGATGATGCCCAACCAACTGAGCCACACAGATCAGGGCAAAAAAAGTTTTGAATATCCATGTGTCTATGTTTTTATTCCCCACCACACCCATTTCACAGATTAGAAAATTGAGGACTAATAACAAGAGTGAATAATTATATTGTTATAATAATAATAATTGTGAACCAGACACTACCCGATACTGTACAAATGGTATCTTAATTTCACAATGACCATAGTAGGCAGGTGTTATTATAGCCTTTTCACCGAGACAGGGTCAGGGTGGGGAGCTAGTGAATCGCAGGGTTGAAATTCTAATTGAGGTGTGTCTGAATCTCCAGACCCGGCTCTTAACCACGTGCTCCCCCTCAGACTCTGCTTGCATGACTGTGGAGTTTACACAGAAAGAGAAGGAGCCAGCTAAAAGGATTTAGTGTAAAATTCTATCACTAGCCATGCTCGTTAAATACCAGATGATTATTAAAATACAAACATTTTCTGGACATGCAGTAGGTCTATAAATAAGATAAATTTATTTGCGAAGGAATAGACTAAGAAATGCAGTGACTTTCTAATTAGCTTGAAATTATTGAATCGATACAACACAATTACTTTTCAAATAAATAACCTTTGAAAGTTCCAAGGAGTCTTGAGGCGCTTAATTGCTATTTAACCAGATAGCAGCAGTCAAGTTACACAGATATCAATTTTAGAGAAAATGCTCTTTGCAGCTCTAGCACTCTGTCAAAATTTCCATTAGAACGATGTATTTTCAGGCCAGATACAAGGGTTTTAGGTTACAAATTAATTTCGTTTCTCCGACGACGTTCACCAGGGCAGGGTGGGGAGAGGGAGGGGCTGGAGAGGCCCACTCGAGGATGCACGGAGGGAGGGAGAGGTGTACCTCCATGCCAGGGCTGCCGTTTCCCCGAAAGTGGGGGGGGGATGCTGCTGCCAAGGACTCCACTGAGCAAATCGGGGTTGGACTTGGGTCCCTCACTCCCCTGATGACTCCAGCAAATATACATCATGGGCCACCTTGGGCCAAGACTTGAACCAGGAGTTGCCTGGATCCCACTCATACCCAATACACCTACTCTCAGGACCCCATGAAGTGAAAGCAATGGAAACAAATCGGAACCTCTCCAGCAGGAGTCCGTCTCCTGGTCTTTAACAAGCTCTCCAGGTGATTTTCATGTGCACTGAAGTTTGAGAAGTCCTGCTGTAACCTACTTTTAAAAACGCTTTGTAAACTATAGTTCAGTGCTTCTTAAACTGTTATGTGGATACGTCTGCTAAGATCTTGTTAAAATGCAAATGCTGATCCAGCGGGTGTGGGATGAAGCTGAGAATGCGCATTTCCCACAGGCTCTCAGGAGATGCTGATGCCACTGGCCCCGGCACCAAGAAGCCAGGCGTGTGATCAGGGGGTGTCTGCCTGGTTGGGAAGGGATGGGAAAGAGTCCAACAGACCTTGGCACGATGCCTAGCTCCAGTGCTTGCAAGCTGTGTGACCTTGGCCACATCTCTCTGCCTCTTCGAGCCAGATTCCTCAGCTATGAAAGGGTATAGGCAGGACTACGCACTTTCAGGTGGCAGCATGCCTGTACTTAACACAGCACTTGGCATGTAGCGAACGCTCAAACAGAAGCTGTGGGTGCCCTTGCTTCTCAGAGAAGGATGACACTAGTAAGTGCTCAATAATCGTTCGTCGTTTTATTATCAATAGTTATTGAGTTGCCATATGGCATGATAGGCACTGTGCCAAGTACACACTATTATCATTTCCTCTTCCCAATGGCTCTGTGTGCGAAGTCAGGTATTATTTGTTCTGTCTTGCGGCCAGAACAAAGAAGCCAAAGCCCAGAGAGGTTTAGTAACTTGGTCCAAGTCACAAAGACAGGGAAAGGCAGAGCTAGGGTTGAATTCAGGTCTTCCTGCCTAAGCTTCTAACCGCCCAGGCTGAGGCATGGTTCTGTCCACGCCTGTCAAGAAGGCCTGAGTGGAGGGAAGGGGAGTGGGAGGTGGTATGACATGGACCTGGTTGTAGAGGTGGAGGACAGGCAGGGCCAGACAATGGCCTGGGGGGCGGGAATGCTGAGCTGCAGAGGAACTTCAGGCTCAACAGAAGGAGCAGGGCCCTGTCCACAGGACTGGGACACCCGCTAATCAGGAGATAGAGCCTAAAACGGACGAACGTGGGAGGAGGAAGGACGATCGCCCTAGCACCTTGCACCCTGCTGAGCCAGAGCAGCGCTCCTTAAAGATACAGTTGGTGTGTATGCAAATAACTGATGGATTCACAGATTCATTAATATTTTGAAGGCAGCAACTGATTTGGGGTTGGTGAGCAGGACACGTTGAAGTGGGGGAGAGATTTTCACATCTGGACTGTTCTTCTTTAAAAAGGGAGCAGTTCAAAAACAGAAGAATAACAGGAATATTTCCCTTGGAGCGCAGCCAGCTCACACAATGCCTCCTTTTCTTCCCAGGGCAGAAGGCGTTTGGGGTCCAGCCCCTCGGTGGGTGTGTACAGCCTGGAGCCTGCCTGACATACTTACCCACTTGTGCTCGGGAGCACAAAGCTCCCTGCCTGCCAAGCCAAACACAAATGCCTCCTTCACCGCGGCCCTGTGCTTCGTGTGGTTTCAGCCGCCATGGCTTCTGAAAGCGCCCCCTCTAGGGCCAAAGTGAGGCCCTTGTGGCTGGGTCTCTCCACTGCCATTTGGAGACAATTGTCCAGTTGCCCTCACAAGCCACGAGGCGTGAAGTTAAACAGCCAGGCAGCTTGAAGGGAGCAAGGGGAGCCTTTTTGTTAAAAAATTAGCCTCTACAGATGGTGCTCAATCAGCCATTCATCAGAAATTATTGTTCAGGCACAGGGCTAGGGTCTGTGAATTCATGGATGAATAAGGCTGGGATAAAGACCCTTTAAGAAAATCATGGTCCAAAATGGGAGGCAGAGACCTAAATCAGGACACAGGTTTCATAGGGGTGGGTGAAGGCATCACGGAGGACCAGGAGAGCATCACAGTCGTGGCATCTGATCTGGGCTTCGAAGGATGAAGAAAAGCGCACCAGGCAGACGGGGGAAGCACGCTCCAGCTGGGAGATGAAAACGTGCACGGTGGGTTTGGGGAATGACCGGTGGACCAGGCTCAGAGTGCAGGGCAGTGGCCCGGGTGGGGAAGGCCAGGGCTGGAGGTCAGCTCACTTTATTTTGTAGAGAGTGGGAAACCAGCGGAGATTCTTCAGCAGAGGAGAAACAATACCAAGACCGGGTTTGGACACACCTCTGGCTGCAGTGAGGGAGCTGCATCCCCAGAGCCTGGCCCATTAGGACAGCATAAATACTTCAGAAATGAACAAATGATTTTGAGAGGCGAGAGAGAGTAGCAAGTCTGATGAGAGGTCTGGCCAGACCTAATGCTTTTACTAACTGCTCCTTTTATGTCTTTTCAAAATTTCTTTAGAGAGCAGCAGCTTTTCTTCTCCTTTATTGAACTATCACAAATGTATATAATCTGAGATTACAGACATAATTACATAATGTTTTATACTGTTGGCAGTTTCCTGAATGTGGGCTTTGTCTTCTGGAATAATTTTGTCAGCTCACTGAAGCCTGGGGCAGTGCATCTTGTGTTCTCTCTGCATTGCCCAGCAGCACCTATCATGTGTCAAGCACACAGTAGGTCCCAGGTAAACAGAACCATGGAATACATTCATGGAGTATAAGAGCTAGACAGGTTCTTGCAATTAACTGGTCCGACTCACTCATTTTACAGACATAGAGACTGAGACCCAGAGAAAGGAAAACATATGCCCCATCCAAAGACATATGCACATTCCCACCTTTAGACTCTGGCGTTTCACGGCAGGGACCTGAGCTCAGTCAAGACTTTCGAATGCTAACCCCAAGGGTCAAGGCGTCTAGCCATGAGCCCAGAGAGCAGCAGGGTAACAGAACAATACCCAACAATAAAGGGGCAGAAGAATGTGTTCCTGTACATACACGGTATTCAGCTTCCAATCCTTATTCAGCTCTGGGAAGAGCACAGCCGGGTTCCAGAACTGCTGGAGGCAGCACGACATAAGCACGTGGGCTTTGGAGTGAGGCGGGCCTGAGTTTGAATCCCAGCTCTGCCACTCACCAGCTGTGTCTTAAGCAAGTTCCCTCAACTGCCCCAGCCCCAGGGTTCACATATGTCAAACAGGAAAAACACAATTTCCTCCTCAAGGGTTGTACAGATTAACTGGGATGAAGTATATTGAGTGCTTGTCATGGGCCCTGCAGTGGAAATTGAAAGGTGATGAACTAGGGAGAAAGGAAGAAAGAAAACACCAGGATTGGTCAGCCAATGGAGCCTTTGGTTCCTGGGCACTTACTTTAGTTCAGACACTGGGTCGGGGAGGAGAGGAGGGGTGTCGGAAACTCCAGGGTTTCTAACCTGGGTAACCAGAGAGGGATGGGGACACCGGCTGAGTTACAAAAACAAGGAGAGAAGAGATTTGGGAGAAGGAAGATGGACAGTTTGTCCTTGGGCACGCCTGACCAGGGGTTCACTCACAGGAAGGGGGTCATCCAGAGAGAGAGTGGCCCAGCAGACAGCTGAAAGGTGGGTGTGGGATAAGAGGAACCTGAAGACGAGTGGTGTAGATTCTAGGGTCGTCCATACCAGTGCGAGCACTGCAGAGGTGAGGTGGGGGCGAGGAGAAAGAGCGGGCAGAGGGGGCGTGTGAGGAAAACCGAAAAAAGTCACAACGGGGGAGCAGATGTGGAGGAAGAACCAGGGCGGCTTACAAACCAGAAATCCAAAGGGGGTAGGTTAGGTCTTGAAAAAACTGATGAGGCCAAGCTCAACTTCCATGACGCCGGGGAATGTTGCCAAGGGTCGACAAGATGGGAGAAGCAGCAGGTGGGCCTACTCTGCTACTTCCTTGGGATTCTGGAGAGAAATGGGCAGCTACTCAAGGGAGGGGAGAAGTGAGCATGTCTGTAGGCCACGGGGAAGAAGCCAGGAAAAGGGAGTGGACTGGGATGCAAGAAGGAAAAGGTGGCGTGAGAGCCGACATTGACTGCAGACACGGTGCTGAAACGTGCAACAGAATTGAATTTAATCTTCACCATTGGTGATTTGATTAGTCACATTTTGCAGTTGAGAGACTAGGCCCAGGGAGGGGAAATAGCTCACCCAAGTCAGCAGCAGGCAAAACTGGTATTTGAGGCCAGAAACTCGGGCTCCAGAGTTCATGGCCAGTTTGAAGGCGAGTGTTTCTGGAGATGGGAAGGGAAATTTTTAAGGCTTGGCTCTGACAAGGGAGTGGGGAGAAAATATGGAGAGAAATGGTGAGGCAGAAATGAGAGTTCAAGGTACATGGCTTTCGCCTTCTTTATAAGGGGAACAGGCCAAGGGCATGTGAATGGATTTGGGCACGCAAGGACCACTCTGCACTGGGATGTTCTCAACCTCTCCAGCTCCCGTCTGCCCCTTCCACTGACCCTGGGGTGACCTACAACCCCCTTCCCTCCATCTGCTCCCACCAGACTCTCCCAGAACACTAAGCCCCACAGCCACACACATTCTAGAAGGTCATTCCCAACTGGCCAGAACTAGGGCCCCCTCCCGCAGCACCCATCTCGGGAGCTTTCTGCCAACCATTAGAAAAGGAGGGAATATGCTACACCAGGACTCTCATGGCTCCAAGCCAGCAAATTCAGACTTGTCCAGTTTTTGCTGTGTGAGTTTGGTCCTATCCCAACTTCTCTGGGCCTCAGCTGCTTCATTTATCACATAATAATACCAAAATCTATGGACTGGTGGGAGGGTTTAATGAGATAACAGGACTAAGAGGCCTTTGTTTAAAGTGAAAGAGAAATATTGTAATCTAGAGCCAGAAAAGGAAGGAGAGAAGTGAAAAAGTAAAAGCAGGTAGCAAGGAGGGGTTGTCACTTGCAAAGACAGGGTGTGAATCCCCCTTCTACCAGGAAGAGCTGACTTTCTCCACAGGCGAGAGGGTGCCCCGCTGAGGGCCAGGCCCAGGTCGCAGCCTTCCCATCAGATATGGCTTCCTATCCACATACCTGGCTTCAGGAATTTTTCTGCAGCTGAGTAAATAGAAGAGAGTCCAGAGAAAATGTCCCAAACAACACTGAATGCATCTATTAGTGAACTGCTTAAGGTTTTAATGTTACTCAGCCCTGAAAGAAGCATTTTAAATTCCATTGTGAAAAGTTATCAGTCATCTCAGATTGGCTCCCCACAGCCGACACCCCACCTCTGTTCCTCCCTCAGCTTGGTGAAGGGTGGAGAATGAGGAGCTCAAAGAACGGGAAATGTGAGCAGGGCCTGCTCTCTGCCGATGGTGCAGTGGGCTCCGATCACCCAATACCCGACAGGCTGTACTGAGCGCATCTGCATCTTATTTAACCCTCATTCTAACCTTTGAAGGAAGGAATTATTATCTTCATTGTGGAGAGAGAGAACTGAGGCTGGATGCGGGGCGCCGTGGGGATTCACAACTAGCTCTTTCTATCCTGCAGTG
The DNA here is from genome assembly GCA_004027735.1 of Carollia perspicillata. Lineage (NCBI taxonomy): Eukaryota > Metazoa > Chordata > Mammalia > Chiroptera > Phyllostomidae > Carollia > Carollia perspicillata. Next base: position 11,258 of record PVKM010041637.1, read on the forward strand.
TTTTCCATCGCAGACCCTCCCTACATAGGCCTAGAGGTGATGCAATAACCTAGTATGTTCAAGTAGAGCATTAGGTGAAAAACAGAGCAGAACATATGTAAAACCTTATTCTTATTAAAAAATGTTCTATCCAGATACATTTATGGGTATATATCTGGCTGTATATAAGGATATAGTTCTATTTCACATATGTATAGCACCAGGCCTAGAATAATGCACTCCAAACTGTCACACATGCCCAGCCACCAATTCTTGCCTGTTTGCAGTTTTTGCCTTCATATGTTTTTATATTATTTTAAACACTTGTTACTAACTGGTATGATTGTTTTAAAAAGATTTTATTTATTTATTTATTTTTAGAGAGAGGGGAAGAAAGGGAGACAGGGAGAGAAACATCAGTATGTGGTTGCCTCTCATGTGCCCCCTACTGGGGACCTGGCCTGCAACCCAGGCATGTGCCCTGACTGGGAATTGAACCGGTGATGCTTTGGTTGGTTTGCAGGCCAGAACTCAATCCACTGAGCCACACCAGCCAGGGCAATGGTTTTAATTCTTTTGCTTATGCTTATGCGTTAAAAGTATAACTCTAGAAAGCAACAACAATACCCATATGCAAAATAATACCCTGGAATATGATCATCAGTTTTGTTTCTAAATATAAACAAATGAATAATTGAATTAGAAAATTAAAACAAAAATTTTTTCCTGAAAGTTTGGGCCAAAAATGTGGGTGAGAATTATATATGGTGCTTGCCCTGATGCCCAACCACGTGCACTCTACCAGCCAGAGAGCGACGAACCCTTCTCCCACAGAAAATGGAGGTACCAACCCCACCCGAGCCCTAGTCCCAGCCCTGGGATCACAGACACAGGCTGACGGACAGATCTTGCCTCAGGTTTATTTGCACAAACATCGCAGGAGGACCCTAGTCCCGTGCAGACAGCAGCCCAGGGGCACACCAGTCCTTCTCTCCTCACATGGGCAGACAGAGGCCTCTACTGTGGAGCCTTTGCAGGGATCTGGGCACCTTTGGGAGATTGAGCTGGAGCCTGAGCTGCAGCTGCAGCTACATCTGCAGCCTGGGGCTTGTTTTGAGCCTTGGCCTTGGCCTTTGACCAGCAGAGCTGGAGACCCCTGGCGATGCAGGAACAAGCACATTCCCCAAGCTGGGGGTGAGCAATGTAAGCAAGTTGACTGAGCTTGCGGCTGCCACCCTTTGGGATCTTGGGCCTGACCTTCTTGGGCTTGACCAGGGCCATGAAAGCCTCAGCACCTGTGCTCGTGGCCTTGGTATTGCTGGCCTGCATCTTCTTCAGTCCCTTTTTGTTGTGCTTCTTGGCAAAGCACATGTTCCTCAGGAACTTGGGGTCTACCCCCTTAAGAGATTTGTATCTTTGATCGGGCTTTTTGATGCCATTTCTGTGCCATTTTGGGGACTAGTTGTGCGTGGTATGGTTCTTGGACTTGACCATCTCTGCACCCAAGCCCGTGGCTCTCCAAGTGCCTGGGACCAGAGGAGCTGGTATGATTTTTTAAAATGAATTTTTAATAAACATTTTCAAATAGGGCTACCGAGCCTTTAATGTTTACTAACATTAAAACATTTTCCAAAGGCTTATTGAGCCTTTCAAATGGTAAAAACCATATACACATTATCTACAAATTATTTTAAAAATGGAAAAATTTCTTTTTTCCTTTAGTTTCCTTACCAATAAAAAAAACCCCACAAATTTCACTTGGTCTTCCCAGAGTCCAATTTTTAAGCTTAACAAGGTTAATAAAGTAAGGCAGAAAACATTTTAC
>PVKM010041638.1:0-13065 GCA_004027735.1 Carollia perspicillata
GATGTGTGCCATTGGGCAGCCTGTATTTCTGCTCCAGGGCTTGGAGCCATATACTAAGAAGGAAAGTAACAGGTACTGGGGAAGCTTTTCCAGTCTTTGACAGCATGTTATTAGTTTCATGGGTAAAATTAGTCTAGATGTATATTTTTCCAAATATAATTTGTTACTTTATAAGATGGATCTGCATGCATACCTGTGTTTTTTCCTCCAGTCCCACAGGCAATTTGAGATCAGTTCACTGAAAATGCCATCTGTTCTTTGTAGTCAGAAATAAAAAGAAATTGAGTTTTCAGCATCACTATGAGATTTGCATTTGAGTAATAGGTGTCAGATACATTGGTACCCATTTCTTTTAAGTGTGAAGTTAAATGCTTGTGACTTTACTAAGTGTTGGGAAACAAGATGTAAATATTGTAATTATCTTTTTCCTTAATGAGATCATATTAAGAAGCAGGTTTAATAAAATCAACTGAATAAGATGATGAGAGTGAATGAAAGATGAGTTGACTGGCTCCCTTTGTCTCTCTTGGTGGTGCCTGGGTTGGACAGATGGAGAGGGATCATGTGCTGTTGCCTAATGCTCAGGCTGCCCTTTGCAGGTGCCCAGACCCTTCTCTGTGAGCTGGATAAGGGCTGAAAGTATGGGGAGACCGTCTTCTCACAACAGTTGGCTTTGTAGGGATAGGAGCTCCAGAAAGTCACTTAAAAATTTTAGAGATTTACAGATTCTGTCCCTTCCCCTCACCCCTGTCCACCTGCAATTTTGAAAGTCCACCAGATTATTCCCAATTCTGACACTCACTGCAAGTTAAGAGGTCCCCAAGATTATTCACTAAAGGGACCCAAGGAACTCAGAAAAGCTGTGTTACTCATGGATAGGGTTTATTGCAGTGAATAGTGCAGATAAAATCAGTGGAGGTGAGAGTGGTGTAGGGCAGGGTCCAGGAGACAGGACATGGAGCCTACAATTGTTCTCTCCCAGTGTAGTTGTCGGACAGCCCCTCTTCCTCTCAGCTTTGATGTACAGCAACACACACGCAGTGCTGCCAACCAGGGAAGTTTGTCTGATCCTTGATTTTCAGAGTTTTTTTTTTCTCAGTCACATAGGCATGGTTGACCACCCACATGGCTGACCTTAGTCTTCAGCCCTTCCATAGGCTGAGCTCTTACCACCAAGGCTCCCCACTGTAAGTCACTTTGTTAGCAGAGACTACCTTAGTGAGGCCCAAATCTCTGAGGTGAACAAAGACACTGTTAATGGAGAAATGTCATTCCAAGGGTTCCGAGGTTACCCCTCAAGAACAGAGGACAAAATCAAACCTCAATCTGGGCAAAGGTGACTCTTTATTGCACACTCCCCTTTCCTCTTCCGAACTAGAAACACATTTAAGATGCTCATATGGAATTCAGGTGCGATGGCTACCTGGAACATGTAGAAAAGTCATATGTAGTCTAGACATTTCCAATGTAGGTAAGATCCTGCCAGAATTGAGGGTATGGACCGATTCTTGTAATCCCAACACCCTTTTATACTGAGGCATTACCTCACCACACCATAAGTGATAGTCTATATAATCTATGCAATTTTAATTTAAAGGGTGATTTATAAATATTATTTTCCTGATTCTTGAAACAATCAGGAAAAGCGACTGGAAAGCAACATTCACATATGTGGGAGGAAGTGCATATTCCTGCTAGTGTTTGTTAAAGGAGAGAATTCTTCTAAGTATATAGGCTCATTCATCCCAAACACTGCAGAAAGCTCTCATGGGAATTTAAGAGAAGTGAATGGCTTTCTTTATTTCATTCATCTTATGTATTCATCCATATGAGGAAAGTGTGGGAGAGGACACCTTAATCAAAGTTTGCATTTTCTCACTACATTTCAAATAAACCTATTGTTAGGATGTATTGAAATATCAAAAGTTTATTTCTCTCCATATCTCACCTCCCACTTGGGCCCAACTTATCACTCAACTTAGGAATCATAAATCCGAATGTCTATGGAACTGGGTGAGTAATATAAATGTGTGAAATGGAACAAATATATAACAACAAATATTACTGGAGAGTGTAGCAAAGTGGAGATTTTCAGTCTGTTAGAAAATTTATATTCAAATTTACAAAATATTTTACAGGCAAATAAAACACATCTGTTGGCAGACATGGCCCATGAATCATCAGTGTTGGACTCCAAGAACAAAGGGATACAGGAGCATTGCCCAGATACTAGTAGGATAGAAGATAGAACTGAACATTTGGCTCAACATATCAATATTTTCAGATTATGCAATCTGGCTAAATGTTGACTATAAAAATTCATTTTCCAATTTTCTTAAGAAATGTAAAAGTAAAAGCTAAACAAAGAAGTGTACTAAATATTGGATGGACACATCAAGGGAAAAGAATTACCTTCACTACATTATCGATCTTTTAGTCTATAGGGTATGGGCTCGTAGTCCTGGTAATTGTACTTGACCTGGAAAGGGAGAATCCATGAAAGCTTTTGATTTAAAAGCACCTAAGCTGCTCTGTGATAGGAATAATGGCAATATAAACTTTAAGGTAACAGGATGTAAATAACTATCTAATCTTTAAATTCTAGGCAGTGAAACAAGAGTGATAGGGAAACCTATATGATAACATTTTTGACATTTCCAATCTAGTTCAAGGTCACACAAAGTAGACAGTCTATAAAATATACTCATGGGAAGTAAATCTATGGTTATTTGGTGGAGATTGAAATAAAGTCTAGCTTCTGCATTTCCAGCACATAGTAGATATTCAATACATCTTTACTGAACAAATCAAAAATTCTTGCTTGGGTCCTCTCCCAGTACCCAGCATACTGGTTTTTCTGATCATGTGCAGCCTATTTCAAATGAAGGAACATAAACTATGCACAGAAAGCAGTGGCTAACTCCTTTTCATCCAACCCAAAATAAGAAGCAGAAAGGGCAGTGTTTGAAGGGAAATTATTCTCTTAATACAACTCTAAGTACTTGAACTTTTATAAGGCAGACTTTCCCAATGAGATTTTTGTATCCACAGACTTTCAGTAAAGAATTGCCGTAAGCAATCCTAACTTTGGGTGCTTATCCAAACTGTAATTAATCCCTGAACCTTTAGAGGTTTTCTGAGTTCTAAAGGCTGAGAAAACGAGAAAGGGCAGAGAAATCTCGGAGAAAAAAACAAAGAGAAGGATCATAGGAAAAGCTACAGAGGCCAGAAAGATCACACAAGTGGTGGAGGGGAGCAGAGGAGGGCACCTAAAGGGTTACCGAAATAGAAGAGCGGGAAAGCAGAGGAACAGGGGTAGCTTGGAGACAGCCAGGGAGGCCAGAGCAATCACAGAAGAGATGCAGAGGGCAGGGAAAGCACTGAGAAAACAAGGCTGAGCAGAGAGATTACAGAGGAGCAGGGGGTGAAATTGCAGACAGAGCAATCAGTACAGTGGAGGAGGGGCAAGAAATATGCTCTTAAGAGGAGCTAGACTCTAAACTGAAAAGTATGTTTGTAAGATCTTTCATTTGGATTGTGATAGTTTGAGACCTGGAAGAGATTTTCCTCTTCTTTCCTCTCTTATTCCCTCCTCTTGTTTCATCTCCTCTAACAGAAGAGGTAAAAGAGTAGAGAATGGAGGTAATTTTATTATTTATCTCCATATTTTGCAGTTTGATTACCAGTATGTCATGCTCAATGAATGTGAGATCTAAAAGATGAAACTGACATGAAATGGAATATAAGCTATCTTTCTTCTGAAAATTCTCCATCCTTCTTCCTTCCAAAAATTCAGTGTGAAGAAACTGCTATATTTGATGAGAAAGAGAAAAACAAAACAAAACGCTAGTAATAATACAGCGTTTGTATGTTTAAGTATTAAAAGTAATATTGGTTACTGGACAGAACCCCTTTATTACACGGTGAAAGAATTGCTGGAGTGAATCTCCCCACAGTGATATAATGTGTTGCAGACCACTCATACATGTCACAGTGCTTGGAATCAAAGAGCTTTAGCAGATCTCCTTGGCGTTTGTATCTCTTCCCAATTCAACACCATCTTTTACAGATGAAGAAATAGATATCCAGAGAAATTGGCATACTGTCTTTAAGGCCATACACTGCTGAATACTAAGATTTAAAAGTTTATCTGTACAAAACAAAATTCTGACAAGATGTGTAACTTTCCCCATGTTCTCAGATTCAGAGTCATAATTTATCTGCAGACTTTGTTGAGGTAAGCTGTCATATGTTATTGAAATTAAAAGCAGAAAAGCAGCTATTTTAGCCCAGCCCTTGAAATAAACCCCTGCCCTTGCTTCTGTCTGGTTCTGTTGTTACATGTTGATAAGAACCAGCTCTCCTTCTTTTCTCCAGTTAACTCTCCCATGGACGCCGTAACCCAGTACTTCAGGGTTTGTTTTGTTTTGTTGTGTTGTGTTATTGTAAATGTATGAGGTTTATTGAAAAGCAGGGTGAGAAGGGGAGGTCAAGTCTGAGAGTGGATGAATAAGCCTTATGCATCACCAGTATAAGAACAGGTCACTGAGATTATAGCAGGGAAAGGCAGTTATCTTCATATTTGAAATGCAGTATTGAATTTTTATCCTTTTAAAAAGTTCCTTTTCTCTGATCTGCCTTGCTACTGAACAAGAAACCAAGAGTTCACAGTCCTTACTCTTTCTGACTTCTTAGACTTGCTGGGTAAGAACATGCTACTCTCAAACTACATCACCACTTTTCATTTCAGATCTTGGTTCTGTGTTAATACAATGGAAACTTTTAAAATGACGTCTCACTTCCAGCAGCAAATGGATTCCAATAGGTCCTCAAACTCCAGCATCACTCATTCTACCATCAAAGGAAAGTCCCCTCTGCCCATTTCAGGAATCTTCATTATGCTATTTATTTTTCTCAATAACAATTTTTATTAATTTGTTTAACAATAATCACATGATAGTCATCTATTGGAGTAAAAGGATTCAAAAAATTAGAAGATACTCCCTTTTTTCAAATTTTTACTGAGAGACAAGATGGACCTTTTTGAAATGTTGTCCTTAATAGGCCCCCTTCCACCCTCCCCAGGACCTCAGCGGGGTGTTGACTTGCTCAGCAGTTGGGATGGGCAAGCCAGCTTGACTTTCTTTAGCCCCCATTTCCATTATTTTCCCTTCCTCATCTTGTAGTTTTCCGAATTCATCCTATTGACTATTATCTTTGATTTTTGCCACGTATGGTTCTCTGCCCTTTCACTCTGAGAAAATGATGCCTACATTACTTTGTGAACTTGCAACAAGGTCCAGAGGAAAGGCTGCACACATCGGAATGGAGGTATGGAAATCTTTACTGGCAGAAATTATTTTTATAGAGCTGTCTCTTTCCATGTGAAAGGAGAGAATATAGGCAATGTACTTGTGAAACAGGGTATAAATAGCTTATTCATAAATTTGAGTCAGGAATATGTTAGCAATTCTATATATTTAATAACAATTAAAAATAATTCTGTTAGAAGCCAGTTATCGGTGGTAATTGTAGGAAACGACAGGTGGCAGAAAAGCAATTTTGTTTCCCTGTTCAGTGGATCAGAGTTGCAACTAGATGCAAGCACCATGTAAGTGTGCGTGATGCACAGTCATATGCACACTGAGTTATCCTCGCAGACCCGCAAACATTGTCAGGCAGGAGTGTCAGTCGGCGGCGAGATTGCTTAGGTCAGAATCTGGCTCTCTTATTTTGTAACTGCGAGATCTCTTTGTCCCCTTGCCCTTTTCTGTAAGATGAGGGTGATGGAAATAAGAACATTTTGGGTTCTAATGACTAAACGAGTTATTATCTATAAAGTCTTTAGAAAAGTGTTTGGCACATAGAAAGCACTGTGTGGTTGTTAGCTGAAATTATTCTATCAAAATATCTAATGAAAGATGAGAAGTATAGTCAACCTTTCTGGGTTTTGTTTTCCAGGACATTTAACATCAGGTGATTTGCGAATATGTAGACAGTAGGTGTTGTCTCACTTCCACCCCAGCTGACCTTTCCTGGTCCAGATCTCAGTTGTGGCGGAAAGAGGAGGGTGAGGAGCAGCAAAGAGTAGACTGGTTCGGTAAGTGAATGTTGTACAGGATGAAATCAGACTACATAACCTGCCATTGCCAAACGGTCAAGAACACAGATGCTGGAGACACTCCAGAGCCCTTATCCCAGCTCTGCCCATGGCCACCTATGTGGGCCTCACCTACCGAACTGGGAGGCTGCATTGTTGTGACGCAGCAGGGAGCACCCAGCACAGATGGTATAGGGCATGCTGTGGGGTGTTAGTATCTCTTCAGTCTGGCTGGCTGCACATGGTTCTCTTTTGTTTCAACTCTCCTGCTTTGCTTTAACAACTTGGAATAAACAGCAGGTTTTTATTACTTTTTGCAAATATTTTAGCACTCAAAGATTGTCATTCGCGCAGTTGTTATACTGATAACAGAGCAAGACCGAGCCTCGCTTGAACAGGGTCTGTTCTCGGGAAACAGCCTGTCTGTTTCTTCTCTGCCTCATCTCCCTTACATATTTCAGCTGTTATTTGGAAATTGAAATATTTCCAAATTTTCTTCTTCCCTAGTTGTTGATCTTTTGGGTGAACATAAAGTCTTAACCCCTCAAGCTTTATCACCATACTTACTCTACCTTATCAATTCAAATGGATTTAGCATGCATTATCAGTATTTAGATCTTGACTTTCTTTTCCCTTCTTTCTCCTTCAAAGCGATATGTCTAGCTGCAAACCTCTTGTTAGAAGAGATTATATGCCTGTTTTTGGTTTTATAATCTGTTTGAAGAAGAAGTGGCTGCATACTTGAGGCTTTAAAATGATGTCTCAACAGGAAACAGCTTCTTGGTTGAAAACCTAATTTCTCACAGAGCTGCTTTGTCTTCATAGAAAAAATTTCTGATTTGATCACATAGCCACCAGGTCATTTTATTTTATTTTATTTAAATTCAGCAACACAAACATCACTAATCTGGTTTACCCACATTCATTTGTGCACTCTTTGTCAACAATGATTTTATCAGCCATCAAAATCTAATTGAAATGGCAGTGCTGTATGTAGTCATTCAATAATTATAAAATAAACAGACTGAAATTTCAGATACATTTGAACAAAAGCCATCAAAGTAATGTAAATAAGAGAAAAGGTAATTAAAGAACTTTCTCTTTTCAGTTTTCAACATTGAGGTTTATTTAAATGCAGTTCTAGCAGGAGACCTGAGAAGGATTGATTGGTCAAATTTGTTCCCTGACGCTATCCTGAAATGTGTCCCACTAAAAATGCAGTGTGGAAATTTAAAAAGCATGTTAACCATGGCATCTGAAAAGCATGCTTTACCTTCTCCTCTGAGAACTTCTGTGGTAATGGGCACATCTGACAGTTAATAATGGATGACAAAAGACGCTGCCCTTTGTCATCTAAACACCAAATTGTCAGGGTCTTGGACAGATAGAGTAGTCTGGTCACTGACTATAAAATTGTGGCACTAAGTGAAATAAGCCAGTCAGAGAAAGACAAATGCCACATGATTTCATTCATATGTAAAATGTAATGAACAAACTGAACTAACAAGCAAAACAGACACAGACTCATAGATGGAGAACAGATGACAGCTAGTTGGGAGGGAGGTTAGGGGGTGGAGGGATTGAGCAATAGGAAAAAGGACTCAGGGACATGGACAACAGTGTGGTGATTGCTGCGGGGAGGGAGGTATAAGGGGACCAAGTGGTAGTGGGAAAAAATACAATGAAGATTAAATTAAAAAATAGCAACATCAAAGGTTGCTTAGTACATGCTGCAAACCTCCATTTGGATTTTTCACCTGCTGGAAGAAAATCTGCCTAACAGAGTCTGTAATGCGCGAATACAAGCAGTTTAGCAATAAGAGAGTCAAACTTTAGAAAGAGAGGTAACAAAGCCCTAAGAATAAGCCCTGGTCATGAATGTATATATAGTCCTGGAGCTGGTTGGCATAGCAACTATTTCTGAGAACCCTGGTGCTGCTTCAGTAAACAGCTGAAGCACGGAGCGTGCCTCAGCTAAGCGGGGTCCATCTGTAGTATCAGCATGTGAGAATCAGAACAGGAACATTTTCTCCAGCGAATCAATGATATTTTGGTATCTCTATTGTTCTTAGCACTTCATGGCAAGCCCCGGGTTCTCTCTTTTTCCGTATGGCCATTTTGTCGAACAATCTCAATATCAATGAATTGTTCTGAGTCGGAGTTGGGATAAACAAAAAGGGTTTAAGCTTGGTATCTTTCATCTATTATTTGTAGCAACATTCCAGGAAAACAAATTGATAATTCAATCAATAGCATCTTGTTATGGTGATCCAAAAGAAATGACAGCAACTGAAGATTTTACCTCAAAGTTCAGCACATCAGGTAATTGCAAGCATTTTGGAATCAGACAAACCTAGCTATAGTTTCTGGTTCCACCTTGAAAAGTAGTGTAAATTTGGGCATATCACTGATGTACTAGGCAGTTAGTGATTCTTTCTACAACTGGTTCCTCAGATATAAAATGAGGACAGTGATAAACACCTCATAGATATTTGAGGATAAAATCAGTGCAGGGCACAAGGAAAGGCAGTGCTAACAGACCTTGTGGGGTCCTTGCCCACTGGCACATTAGAACTTTTCCATATGATTCAACCATAAATCCTGATTTGTCTAAGCCAAAGGATGTGGTCAAATTTCCCTCACCAGTGGCTGATTTATGGTGGGTGTGTGACATAGTATTGACCACTGATACAGAAGGGGAGTTCTTGCAGAGAGCTTAGTTGCGACTGATGTACTTGGGGCAGGGTAGCAGGAGGCTCTCTGGAGTTTCAAGGCTACCCAGCAGATAAGAAAACTCTGTATGAGAGCTTTCACTCACTTGTAAGTGGACACCCTTAGATGTTTGAGATTTAGGAGTAGCAGTTGGATATTTCTCTTTGGAACTGGACAATTCAAACCACTGCTTCATAAGCATCTTCAAAGTACACACTACATACAGTGCTCTGGAAAAAAATATGTACTTGAATAATTCACCAGTGTTCTTGTTTTTGTGGAGAAAGAATACACAGAGAGAATTCTGTTTCTTGGAGATTTCTGAGTTCTTCCTGGACTGGAACTTCTTTTTAGATGTGTGACAGAATGTAAGTCAGGTCTTTTCCTTCCTTGGGGGGATGTGCTCTACCTCCCAGTTCTTATGAGGAAAGACAGCGAAAGAAGCAATAGCGAGGCCAATGCGAGGTTCTTTTATTGATATCAGGAGAACTGTGCTTCTGAGAAAAATAAACTGCGAGTCACTGAGAAGTTCTGGATGCCTGGAAAAGAATTCTGAGTGTTTTATACTCAGACTCCCATTCCTTGATCCCCCTCATAAATCTTTGCCTCGAGAGTAGTCCTTCTAAGTCCAGAATGATTTATTTTTATCTTGCTTTACCCCTGATAAATGTAAAGTTTTGTGTTTCTAAGAATTTGAAGTGTTTCCATGAATCATGTCTTTTGCTGATTATTATAAGTTAAGATTTTTTTACTCTATAAAACTCAGGACTCTACAAAGAAGGACGAGATAACAAAGGATAAAACCTCGCATCTGTCTGTGAGCTGTAAGTTCCTCTCCTTGCGAGTTTCGCTGAATAATCTGCCACTAATATGATGCATGATATTGTCTTGGCAGTTTATTATTCTGAGGCAATAGAACATAACACATTGGAAAGAGCTATCTGATCTATTATATCAAGACTCCGCAATTTATAGCTCTGTCTAGTTGGTAGTAAAAGGACACTCCCTGAGAGCTAGGCTTGCATGCATATGTAGTGATAAGAATATGGTCATTTAAAAATAGTTTGATATCGTTATATTTGTATGATACTTGTGATTAAGGTAAAGATTCCTTGTTTAAATCTTATATTTTATATAAACATATGAACTATGTATACTTATTTAGTTGTGTAGTATTATATTTAATCTCCACAATAATCGTGGGAGGTAAGTTATGTGAATTCCCCATGCACAGATGAAGAACCTGAGGTACTGAGGAAGTCACATAACTTACCTCAAATGACAAGGCAAATGAATTGCCAAGGAACTCATCCTAGGTCTATGGATTCTTAATGGTATTGTTTAATTTTTTCTTTTTCACAGCTCCTTCTGTGAGTATCTGAGATTTGACATAGGGCTAACACTATTTATTGATAGCACTTGTAATGAAATTTTTTGGAGATGCCATCTTCACTGAGTTGTATGGCCATGGCTGAAGGCTTGTCAGTTCTCTTTCTCAGAACAACTGGTTAAGTCCACAACTCAACCATTCACTGTATGGAGCTTCCACACTCCAGGGCTACTATGCACCCACCCTAACCACCCCTGGGTCAGATATCAGGTAACTAGGGTACCCCAAGTGAGAAGCAGGGATTACTCAGATCAGCCAATCTATGGAAAGTCCCAAACCTAGCTAACTCTACCCTACTTGCCATACTTAAGCTGCCTCCTCCATCTCCAGCTGGCTCCCCCTCTTTGTCATCCAGTCCTGTGTGTGGCCCTGTCTCAATCAGAGCTGAAGTAACAGAGTTTGTTTTTCATCTCTCCATGTTTCATTGTGTTGTGTCTCACCCTTCAAAGAGTCTTTAAATTTCACGCGAACATCATTTTGGAGTTTAAATTTGTCTCTAACCTTTTTAGTTGAACTGTGGTATACTGGAAACACTTGGGATAGGTGACTGGGCTTCTACAACAGGCTTCGCTTGGCCTTAAGTAGGTTTATTTAACCTCTCTGAATCTCTGCTTTCTTGCCTATAGAATGAGCAATAACCTTCAATGCAGTGGTTCTTATAAAGGATGTCAATTCTATCGTTTTGTGGTGTGGACTGGTGTTGCCAAAGTACAAGGGTATCTGAGGACAAATTGGAAGAGGAATATTCAATTCGAAGGCAGTGCCTACAGTCTACAGACTCTTTCAGTATGGTTTATCCACATTTAAGTCATGATAACATGATAAAAGATATGAAGAAATTCTTTTGTCAAAATGATAAAATGGCACACAAAACTGTGCTGTAGCTAATGAAACAATAATGACCAGCATCTATCTAGGCTGGTTGGTAGCCCGTCACAATAACACCAGAAACTTGCTTGTTACAGGGTTCTGAAAGTCTCCTTTGCAGAATGTAACCTATGAATTCTGAGACCATTTGTTAAAGCTTCTTTGAGAGTGTTTTTTTCACTCTTTCTTTTTTTTTTAATTTTTTTTTTCTAGCCAGGAACTCCAGAAGCTGCTGAAGCTGCAGATTTTGGTGTCATTGACCTGCCTTCCTTCTTTATTTGGCAGTTGATGAATCCTTGGGGAGAAGTGTCTGCAAACCTGATGGAGAGCCAGAAAATAGAGCTTCTGTGAACAGCAGCCTTTGGACATCTGATTTTTCTGAAAGATAGGCTCTTGATCAGGCAAGCGGAGGCTTAATGATTTATGCCTTTATGCTCAACTCAGATAAAGTTAGACTAAATCCTAAAGCATATATAGGAGGAAAAGCTATTACAGCACTTTGCTTGTCAGAGATAAATTCTAAAAAGAATAAAAAGGAGACATATTATTAAATACTTGCTTTTGAAATAGTTTCCAAATTTCAGCAACCTGGGAATAATGAAAAAATAGAAGAGAGGGTCTCAAAACACTTGGTGGGCATCATCCCCTTCTACCAGGCTTTCTTTTTATTTAACATCAAGCCCAGAGTTTTATTCTGCATTTGTATTTTAAAACCAGAATGAATGAAAAATAGCATTGCTAAGGTTTGGAAGACACATAAGATTATTTTAACCTCTCATTGCTTCTTTGCCAAAGACGAATTATTGTGTTTTAATAACCAAAATAAGAGATGATTCAAGATCCCTCCTTGGGATTAGAAATAAAATTAAGAGACTAAGTTAAACATCAGATCATTCTAGAGTACCTGAGAGGTTCTGCTAAATTTGTAATTCATTAGTCACTTCGTTCAGATTCTGTAAAATACTTTTATCTTCATGTCTGTTCCGATTCTACCTTATCCTGTAAGACTTGATACAGGTGAAGAGGCATCTCTTTGAATGGAGCTTTCCCTAACAGAGCAGACCTTGGTACTCTCTGGAGATGCCCTCAGATCTCTTCACCACCAGTTCTGTGTGTTTTAATTTAGTTTCAGTGTGTTCTTTCTTCTGAACGCAGACACCTGCAGTTTTTTTCGAGGACTTTCCTCAGGCTACTGCAGCCACTTGGCCTGCATGTTCAAGAAGCCCTGCAGAGAGCTGGAGTGCCTGGGTGCTTATCTGTCCTTTAGAGGCCCTTGCCAATGAGTGGCTGGTGCAGAAGTATGGAAGCTCATCACCTCTGCCTTGGACAAGCTATGAAGGATTAATTTACATTCCAGACATTCTATGCAGAATGTTCTGTGAGACTTTAAAATGTTACCTAAGCTTGGCTTCTTCCCCTTCCCTGTCCTGCTTTCCTCATTTCCTTAGTAGTTCCTTTTGAGAGCACTTTCATAATGCAAGTCTTGTCTCAAGGCCCAATTCTGGGGAACTTGACCTAAAACACAACTTTTACCTTTTATTTGAATTTTAATAGCAATCTCTATATGGTTGGACACTGGTAATTGACTTGTTCTCTTTTTACTTCAATGAGATTTTGACCTCTCTGAGGGTGGCTGGGATCTTATCTAGGGCCTACTAGTTTTACTTTGTTGTTTTATTTCCCATCTATTTCTTTTTAAAAAAATGATTTTATTTATTTACTTTCAGACAGAGGGGATGAAAGGAAGAAAGAGAGGAAGAGTAACATCGATGGGTGGTTGCCTCTTGCATGCCCCCCACTGGGGACCTGGCCCGCAACCCAGGCATGTGTCCTGACTGGGAATCGAACCAGCGACCCCTTGGTTCACAGGCTGGAGCTCAATCCACTGAGTCACACCAGCCAGGACCACCTATTTCTAAAAAAATTTTAAGGAGCTTTACAATAAGCGAGTGGGTACAATAAGACCAAAATCATTAGACAGAAGACAAAGAATGGA